>CAAKHF010000157.1:5605-33070 GCA_901007745.1 Hippocampus kuda
GTCATAGCCAGGGTCAATGCTATACAGATCTTTTTTTTTCGGAGGAAGGGGGGCCGGATTGGATTTCCAAGTAGGAGTGCTGCCTGTGATTTTGTGTTTAAAAACAATTTGGACCCTTATAATCATAATCACTCTCCCTCCTTATAGCACTCCTGTTTCCAAGTATTTAAAGGTTTTATTTATTTTAGACATTTATTTGGCCAACATCCAATTACTTGGCGACCAGTCCATCCAAGGTGTATGCTGCCTCTCTTCCAAAGGTGATAATGGATGAATAATTCACTTGGCCTAAGCACTATTATTACAGTCTTGCATCCTGATGCACCCATAACACCGGCCATGAACCAAATGAAGTTCCCATCAATCAACATTTACCACTCAATGATCACTGGAACAAGTGAAAAATATTTTACGCCGTACGTGTTTACTGCACCATTAAAGAGACCAAAACTTGTAGCAGCCATCACAGCCATAGAGCCTAATAGGGACATTTCTATTTTTAGGTTGCTATGAGACAGCTTAGAAGCAGTTTCTAATGAGAACAGTGATGTTCTCAGCCCCTCCGAGGAACAGGTAAATCAGACACATTCCACCAGGACTGCAAGCCTTTCTGGGCATTTGCTTTTTTCTTTTTTTAAATTTTTTTATGGAGGGTGGGGGATAGACACTACCTCGCCTGCACATATCCCTACTGGTAAAAGGTAACCACTACTGTGTTCAATAATTAGTCTTCTGACCTCTAGTCTTTTCCCATGATAGCAGAACTAATCACTTTATTCAACGTCTCGACACTCGGTGGCTTAGGTGATCTAGTTGTTAACAACGGCAGTGATTTCTCACCTGTGATTGAACTTCTCAGTTCTTGGGAACAAGCTGTTTCTTGAAAAAATACCAATGTGCGTGTCCTTTGGATGCACATCAGTCAGTGGAAACACCGTTGGATTTTCTTGGTGGGAATTTGTTCATTTAAAGAGGAATAAAATATACAGCTGCGATTGGCTGGCAACCAGTTCAGAATCAGAATCAGAATCAGAATCAGAATCAGAATCAGAATCAGAATCAGAATCCTCTTTATTGGCCAAGTATGTGGAACACACAAGAAATTTGTCTCCGGTAGTACACGCTGCACTAGTATCATCATCATCATCAACAAGGAATTGACAAATAAGTATGGAAGGACATTCCGTAATGTAACTGTACCGTTGTGCGGTGGTTCCACCCAATGACAACTGTGAGACAATGTGCAAAGTATCACACAGAGCTAAAGTATTCAGTGGTAGAATACAAGACTATAACAGTTCAGGGTGTGCCCTGATAGCTGGGATAGATTCCAGCTTGCCCGCGACCCTCGTGAGGATAAGCACAAACCACAAGTACAGTATTGTGCTCTGCTAGAATCCTAAGACTTACGAAATGGCTTTTGTAACCCTTTCCAAACTGATAGATGTTATTTCCTGAATTACTCGACAGTTCTGGAATCTCTTTGGATGGTGTCATTTTGTTTCAGCTTTTTTACATCTTTTGTCCAAGTTGATTGTGTCGGGATTTTCTGTGTCATGATCTGTCTTTGCTGATTTGGTTTTGATTCAAATTGAGCTTGATCATGTTTTTAGTGTGTTCCTTTGTCTGTCTTGTTTAGTTATTGTGTCCACTTGTGCTTGTCAACCGGGTTCCTTGTGGCTTGCACACAACTCCCTCAACCCCGTGTGTCTTGTACAGGTGTTCCCCCTTGTCTTGTCACCTTGTTTGTATTTAGTTCCCTGCTTTTTTTTTCACAGACCCTCTCAGTTTATTGTGCCAGTCATGCAGATCCCAGGGATAATTGTTCAAGATAATCCTCTGATAACTGAGCATTTCAGGCTTTGAAAGGTGGGTAAAAATACTCAACATGAGATCCATATGTCATAATTTGCCATGAAACAGAAAGTAGCCTGCGACTGTAGAATCAAGAATGGTATGACCACGTGTTCTTTTAGACTGACATGCTCAGAAAGTGGCGCGCTTACCGATGGACACAAATCTTTTCTGTTGATGGTTCAAACTTGGCTTTGCCAGGTGCAATTGTGGTTATTTTGATTCACCACCAAAAGCACAAAGGCGTGATGACTTGTTGTGATGGCACGCCTTTTACATGTGTGCACTGAGGCAGGGAACAAGCCATGTCATGCTATGGTAACTAAGGATAAGCTTAGCAGATCTCGCCGCATTGGACACGTTGATGAGCAAGGGAACGGCAAGTGGCCTCGGCAGTCGTCACCCAAAGCGTGATCTTTGGCCCACATATGCTTTCGCCTGTATACTAAAAGGGGGAAAAATAAATAAAGAAAGCAGTGGGAATAAGTGGCATCACCTCCTGGGAGCAGTTTCCATTTTGAGATATCTTACATCGCAGCTGGTGCTCTTCTCCTCATCGTTTCTAAATATAACTTCCATCTTTACTGCGGATTGAGACATTCTTGAGCTCAACAGGCTGCAAGTCTCATCCCAGACTGTTTGTGGAGAGAAGAAAGAAAAAGTTGCAGGTAGTTTCACAACAACAATGCCTCATACAACCAGCAACAGTGAATTTCTTGTCTCCATTCCAACAGAAAATCAGAAGTCACGAGCATATCTGCAGTGGCTTCCGAAGCTAAATTCCTGCTTTCACAGATTCAGGTGAAGACAGAGGGGGGCGACTAAAACAATGACATCCAACCTTTTCAGAAAGGGTGACTATTTTTAGACCTTAACCTTTGCATTGCCGCTCTATTTTCTCAAATACAGCTTTGGAAATGAAATTAGCAACACTGGAGTTTTGGAATTTGAGCAGTTGTTGTAGTTAAGAATAGAATACAACATAAATGATCTATTTTGTTCAAATATGAATTTGCAGTGATTTTATTTTCCAATTCTTTTCTTTCCACTTTATGAATGTATGATATTATATTGTATTTTAGGGTAACAAAAGAATAAACATACCACTCACAGGACACAAGAATCGATACATCAACAGACATTGATATGCTGCATATATGCTGTATTGATCCAGTCTTCTTCTTTGTTTGGGTTTGGATTTTGCAGTTGTATGAGGATCCAAACCCACCATATTTCTGGGCATGTGTTTCCCAGCCAATTGACCAGGTTCTCTTCCACAGTTGGCAGACCACGAGCCCCATTCGGATGACAATAAATGGGGCAAGATGTTGCCACGTGGTCTGCAATATGCTCCTCTGCATCACACTCACATGCCGCAGTAGAAGTCAGACCGCACGTGCGTATTGTTCCACAGATGAGGCCAATGCAATTTCAAAAACGGTTAAGCCTTACCCAAGTGGGCCCGGAAAAGCATCGAAACAGTATTTGACGCTTATGTAGCAATACTGTGTCACAACAGGGTAGGTGATTATTCACAAAGTACGCAGCGTGTCCATCATTTACTTTCTGCGTGAAAAAGACTTTTCCCAGCCAACACAACCTGGAGCTGAGGCTGCTGAGGAAACACGGCAACAGACCGGTTACATGTCGTTGTCTGTCTGATCTTTGAAGTTATTACAAGAAAGAAACATCACAGGTACCAAAATGTTTAAAATATGGAAACAGCATTTTTACTTTATATATTTAAGACAGGGCAGACTGGTGACCCAGTGGTTAGCACGTCGACTTCACAGTGCAGAAGTACCGGGTTCGATTCCAGCGCCGGCCTTCCTGTGTGGAGTTTGCATGTTCTCCCCGTGCAGGCGTGGGTTTTTTCCGGGTACTCCGGTTTCCTCCCACATTCCAAAAACATGCATGGCAGGCTGATTGAACGCTCCAAATTGTCCCTAGGTGTGAGTGTGAGCGTGCATGGTTGTTTGTCTCTGTGTGCCCTGCAATTGGCTGGCAACCAATTCAGGGTGTCCCCCGCCTACTGCCTGAAGACAGCTGGGATAGGCTCCAGCACGCCCCATGATCCTAGTGAGGATAAAGCGGTTCAGAAAAAGAATGAATGAATGAATATTTAAAACAGGACGGTCTGGTGGTCCAGTGGTTAGCGCGTTGACCTCACAGTGCAGAGGTACAGGGTTCTATTCCAGCTCTGGCCTCCCTGTGTGGAGTTAGCATCTTCTCCACGGGCCTGCCTAGTTTTTCTCTGGGTACTCCGGTTTCCTCCCACATTCCAAAAACATATATATATATATATATATATATATATATATATATATATATATATATATATATATATATATATATATATATATATATATATATATATAAAATATATTTGAAATACAAACGATTATATCCCTCGCCACTCCCAAAAAAACAAAACAAAACATAGGAGCTGTGCGGTGGTCGACTGGTTAGGACCTCCACCTCATAGTGCAGAGGTCACAGGATTTTCTGTGCCCCAGACTCATCGATCACTCTAATTTGCCCGTAGGTGTGATTTTGAATGGTTGTTTGTCTAAGTGTGCCCTGTAATTGGGTGGCATCAGTTCAGCGTGTACCCTCCTGACTGCCCCAAGTCACCTGGGATCAGATCCAGCACACCCGCAACACTAGTGAGAATAAAACGGTTCAGATAATGGATGGATGCAAAAAATATATATTCCAATCCACAAATATCAATCGCAGAAAAACAAAATATGTATTTACTGCATGACAACGTTCTTACGCTACACGTCATTCGTAACTTGAAAATGTTAGGACTTCATCATAAGCTGAAGACATGTAAATATTTCAAGAAAGGAAGCAAGTCGAACTTGTGGTACTGACGGCTTCTAAGGAATAAAAGAATACTATTTATGGGAATCTGAAGACTTGACACATCTCATTCACTCTATTATGGAACTGATGTGAATCATTCAACCTACACCGGTAAAATAGAAGGGGGGGGGGAAGCGGGGGAAACAAGCTTTTTATATCCCATTCACTCCAATGGGGGGGAAAAAAAACTGCATTTGTATCTCCACACAGAGGAGGTGGATGTTCCAGAGCTTTCAGAGCTGTTTGTGTGCTCCTTCCTCGGTGCGTCTTGCCTCTTTCGAGAGTGGCTTTGACATTCTCATGGCATTTGGTGTCTGTGCGATTGTATCAAGCCAACGTGTGGGCTGCTGCGGCGTCGAACTGGCACGAACCTTTGCTGCAGCTTTGTTCCGGACTGCGCCGTGCCTCGCTCCTTCTGTATACGTTCTAAGAGCTTCTTTCAAATGGAGCTCCCTGCTTCATGCTGACACAGTTTACTTCCTTCTCCTCCGCTCTTCGGGAACACATTGACACACAGGTGTCAAATGATTTATTGTCGTTCTTGCTTTTTATTTCGTTGTCACACTGCAAACACCTGACAAGAGGCGAGTATTGTTCGAAGACATTATACAGTCAAGCGTTTTCCCCGGTGATCATTGTGTGTGTCGGCTGTATCCAAGGAGATTTGTGCATATCTATTAAGGAGCTTATTACTCCTTTTGCAGAGTAGTGTTTGTTTTCAGCTCAGAGGGACAGGTTACCGATTCACATGCGAATGCCAACGACTAGAAGAAATGGCGCCGCATGATAAATAAACAAGCAGTCAAGTAAGGATCGGTAGCACTACTCCCGAGTTACAATTACAAATGAAGCTTTTTTTCCCTAATAACTAAGGATACACTCATCCCACTTTTTTGCAGATCGAGTAGGAGTACAAATCGTTACATTAAGTACTTGCCGATGCGGACAACCAATACTTAATGAAAACGTGTCCAGTGTTGTTCTAAAACACAAAGTTGTATTCAAAATGGAGATGCTTTTGTTTGAACATGCAAGTTAAGGGGCAGTTGTCTGTGTAATGACGCAACCCAAGTTGGAGCTAATAAAACTCAGCTTTAATTGCGACTGTCACTGAGGTATTAATGTAATTACTATATTCTTTGCAGTCGTGTACAATAGTACTGCTTCATTCTCAGAGCTATTTTTAATATTTTATCTTCTTTAACTCATTCAGTATCAGCCAATTCTGGACTAAGTCTGAAAAGACGTTTAACAACGTCTTTGGGAGTGAATGAGTTAACTTTCATGTATACCTCACCAAGTGTCTATTGAGCGTTGATATATTCTGTAATGATCTGCAATTGCTCCTCCGGCATTCACTGAGTGCATATGCAGTGGATATTTGGCCTGAAATAGATTTTTTGGTTTAATCATCTCAAGGATTTATCGAGGGTAATATCATCACTCACAATTAAATTTATAGGCACGTTGCCGCATGCGACGTGTCGTATGAGTGAGAAGTTGGGGCCAGCTGTCAGAGTATGTGGGTACACGGCTGTGCCGATGAGTGGATGTTCTGACAGTGAGTGAGAGAACTTCGCCGTGCGCACGGTTCACACCCCTGCGACGGTGACGTCTTTGACACCAGGAGACAAGCTGACCAAAATACACCTCCTCTGCAGTACAAGGTGGGGGAGCAAGCCGGGGGAAGAGCTATTTCTGTGTGTGTGTGTGTGTTTTGTCGGCGGCGCCGGCTGACGTCAAATCGCTCGTGTCCATCCACGAGGATGTCAGTGCTCATCTGGAGAATCGGACGTGCCGGGACCAAAAGGGATGAGTCTGGCCTCGGCATGATGAGTGCTCACTGGGCGACAACAATCGATGTGAGGGTTCACATCCGTGGACACGAAACTGGGGGCCTGACACTTTTACACTCGGGACTGTGAAACAGGCTTCACTGACTACATCCACAATTCATCAGCTGAGGAACATTATGGGCCTTACAATCTTACACCTTCAGGTACATCCACTCATGAAATCAAACACAAGAATGTCGAAAAACAAATGTAACGTGTGTGTCAAAAATGATGTCAGTATAAACATAATATTCCGTTTTGATGGTTATTATCAACTCGTTCACTGCCAGCTGTTTTTAAAGCAGAGTTCCCCATATTGCCAGCTACCTAAGAGCATTTCAGCTGAAGACCCACAAAATATTGTGTTCTGTGTCAGTATAAGCACTACCAAAACAAAGATCAGATGTTTCTTCATTCACCAGAAAAAGCTTTTTTTCTGTCATGTGTGCGTGATGGTAGTAGACGCCGCCCCAACAAAAAGCATTAGGGGCAGGAGAACCAGGAAGTACTAAACAAATTTATTTTAAAAAACACTTGCAGGGAAACACTGGAACAACTATATCCAAAACAAAGTCCTGAAAAATCCCAATAAACCAAAACAAACAAACAAACAAAAATCATGACGGTGCAACAAAACAACGTGGCGGCGGCAGCAGCAACAACAACAACAACAACAACAACAACAAAACCCCACACCATGACCTTAACAACGATCCACCCAAGACTGACAGAAGCCACTGAAATAAATACAAGCAGACTGACGAGACCACAAGGAGCACCTGGACAAGATAAAATGGTTGAGGGAGATGATTGGTTAACACAAGGGATCCGGAGGAGAAGAACAAGTGGAAATAAAACCAAAACGAGGAAGACAAAAGCACATGAGGAAACAAAACTATGAAACAAAACCAAAAGTAATCTAAACAAAAGCAGAATCATCAGGGATCATTCATTGGCCTAAAGGGATGTTAGACAAACCACACAAAAACATTTTTAAAAATTCAGTGCCCCATTATTTTTGTTCACGTTGATTCAGTTTGTCTAATTTTAAAGTCACCGGACTTAAATATGTTCTGGCCCACCACTAGTTACCTCATCCTCTGGTGTACCTGAGATTTTATGCTGCACCATGAGTTGCATGGCTGTTTCGTGTGTAGCTTAACAATAAAGGGCCATACTTCATCATCTACCGCCTCGTTTTCGCCACAGCACAAACTGCTGCAGGCAATCATCATCATCATCATCATCTTAGGCTGCAGTTTCAAGCCATTACCAAACGCCACCACATCACCAGATCCACTTACACTGTCACAGAGTCATTTGCATCCGGGCGACATTAAGGCACTCTTTGATCTGAACCTGTATTCTATACTCCATTTAGAGTTTCTGCACCAGCAGCTGCCACTGGAATCCCGCACCTGCAGATCTCATTTCGCTAATCCTATCAGAATTCAACATCCCTGGGCCATTAATCAAAGGATTTAATAAACATTTGTCATGTAAATCTGCCTTTCATCCCTTGTCCGCTCTTGAGTCCTCTTTCCCTCACTAAATCGGAACACATTTTTTATTCATAATTATGCGCACTGAACACAACACAGTAACCTGTACAACTTCTTCAAAAGATCCCGATGATTTTAATTTGTGCAACCACTTGACGAAATAAAATTGAGTAAGTCGAACACTCCATTTTTTTTCAGGTGAATTTGTGCCTTGTGATTGACTGGCGACCAGTTTAGGGTGTCCCCTACTTCCCGGCCGAAGACGTTGCCTTCGGCTCCAGCATTCTGAGTGAGGATAAAAGGTTCAAATAATGGATTGATGGATGGACATATTATGCTCCAAGGCAATATATCTGACATGAATAAATGGATGATTAATCATTAATGTTTCAAGGAAAGTATAGCTTTTATGCTTAACATCACTTGTTTTCTCCCCCCCCCATCATTAACAACATTTTACTTGACACCCTGAAATGTCAGGGCAACTGTTTTATCATGCGGAGTTCTGCCTTCTTCCCCCTTTATGTGTGTTTAATTGCAGGCTTGGGCACAGGAGTGTCGGGGTCAGCCAGCTAGCCAGCAGTTGTACAACACACACCAATTAGCAGCTACCTGTCTTAAACCCGCCTTGGACTCCACTGCATCACCAGATGTTGAGCACTCTGTTGATTTCGTTGCACCCAGCAATTAAGAAAATTCCAATTGAAATTGTAAATACTCTGCCTACATTTCTTGGTCCTAGCCTGCATCCTGTCCTCATCCCCCCCACAGTCCTGCTTGGGATCGTGTTCTCTGCCTCTGGACCCTGCTTCCAGATTTCCCTCCAGCCACAGCAATATCCACAAGGTACTGTATCGATAAATATCTCAGCATCAGACCCTGCTATTTAGTGCTTGGCTAAGCATCTGGGTCCTCCTCACCAACGGATAGGATAGATTCTCATGACAGAGAATCTTTGAAGCACCTGTACAATAGGATGACAATTTTTAATATTTTTTGAATATTTTGGTTTATTTTAGGAAAACTCATCTTTTAGGATGAAAGTGACATTTAGGTTTTTTTTAGAATGTGTGTGTGTGTGTGTGTGTGTGTGTGTGTGTGTTTTAATTGCTGTTTAATGTCAAAATAGGTCAAATTTGATCCAAACTGTATGTAAGTGTTTGGTGTTATGTAAAACAGAGATTTCATTTATTTAGGACCAAATGCTTGTTTGACGTTTCATAGAGGATGGATAGACTTTGTCTTCTTCGGAGCCATGTAACTACAGCAAGATTGATGGCACGCCCACATCACTGAGTCTCTTATAGTCACGTCAATGAGGCCTTTTATTTAAAGCAGTGGTGTCAAACATATGACCCGTGGGCCATAACCGGCCCCAATGAGGTTAAATCTGGCCCGCAGGATCATGTAAAAGTGAAATAAAATGCATAAAAGACACGGAATGAATATTTTTAATCAGGTGCAATTCATGGAGTATCCGCTAGGAGCCACACTGTTTTGATCAGAGTAGAATACACCATTGTTTTGATCAGAGAAGAAGACAACAGCAGTCTCGGTCTGTCACTGAGACAGACCCAACACAGCAGACGCTATCAAGGACATGTGAATACTTTATTCTTTACACATTTAATAGCACACTCCTTAGTTTGTAAGGTGTAGGCAGGGATTAAATTAAAATATTATATACACGTGTAAATGGTTTAAAAACTCCTTTCTTTATAAATCTCATTTATTCTGAAAATGCATGACTATATTTTTCAATACCAATTACTTGTTATGGTTTTGGGCCCTTGTACAGTACAATCAGTGGGATCAGTTGCTATGCATATATGTGAATGATAAAAGTAAATTGCACATTTGTCTAAGGAAATCTAAGGTGCTTCATGAAATGTTTTTTTAAAAGACATTCAATAAATTTCAACATATTCCTCATCTTCATGTGCTTCTTTAGACCAAAACAAAGGAAAGACATTTTATTTTGGTTATTTATAGCAGAGTATGGTATAATTTTAATGGCCCACTTGACATCTACCGAGGCCGTATGTGGCCCACAATGTGAAATGAGTTTGACACCCCTGATTTACGTTACGAGTGTTTACGTTACATTTACAGAAGGTGAAGCTGTCGAGGAAATAAGTCAGCCGCTTGCTATTAGCATAGTAACACCTGTAAAGAATCTCTCACTACACTTGTATATCTTCCATATTGGGGAGGTGTGATTGACTGTGCTGCAAGCGTGTGTAGATCTTGCTGGAAGTGTAAGATAAGATAAGATAAGAAAACCTTTATTAGTCTCGCAATGGAGAAATTCCCATTTCACAGCAGCAAAGTTATGTAGTACCAAGTGTTGGCAGATCTCTTCACCACATCTTTGCATTTTAATTTAAATTTCAATTCAGAACTGCCATCAGTCACCATAGCATGCCAACACCAGATTCTAGTGGCGAGCCTATTGGCTGGCGTGAGGGAAATAAAGACTTACCGGTAATTAAAACAAACGGCTTTCATCCACAGCGACGGAAAATTCATCCAAGGGTCTCAGTAGGCCTACAGCGCTGAGACAGAAATCGTGCGTGGCGTTCCCCTGGGCCAGACAGATGCTTTCCTACCTGACTGAGCACATCGTGATGAGAAGCGGAGTTATCTTTGCCTCACAGCACTCTACATCCTGCTGGGAGGACACCTCTCCGAGAAGACGTACCAGCCTGGGATTCAATCAAACCAGAATAGTGCATTTAACTCCAACTTCCATCTTCTTCTAGACTGACCAGACTAAAAAAAAAACACAAGTGCACCCAAATGGCGAAAAATTGTTCATAAACCTAGCAGTTTTTTATTGCACTAGTTGCGGTGTTTGAATGAGCAATGCGAACAAGACAGAATTGGACAATTATAAACTCACCTTCAGCTTTGCACGCTCTGTGAATGATGATCACGCACATATTGACTTGCTCCACCGGAAAAACTCCAATCTCTTAAGGGTTTTTGATGTGCCACATATTTTATTGAACCACAAATACGCTGTGGTTGTCAAGCAAAAAGCCGATTGCCCTGGCTGCTGTAGCTAGCTATAAACTTGCTGGGACACAGCTAGCTTCATTTTCGAAGTGACCCTGGTTGAGTTAGAATGATAACGTGGCATTTGTTTCATGTTCTTACACCAATGAAATCCAACTTGTACATGCACGCAGGCATGTTTAGTCATATAACCCGAAAAGCTACTTCGTAAGTTGATCCACCTATTGACGATTATGTCGATTAGAATAATGCAAATGTATGAGCAAGGAAGAGTCATTCACTGACAATTAAAAAAAGTGGACATGTGAAGGGAAATCCTGAAAAATTAAATGCAACTAGGGTTCAGTCATACAGTCACGTGCATTTTTTTTCAATGAACAGTCTGACATCTCACCTTAATCATTCATCTTCCAGTCATCATTTCAGTTCTTTCTTTGCACCCTCTTTTTTTATAAATACATTTTACAATGAAATTCTATGTTTTGTTTATTAAAGTATAACAAAAATAATGGTGATTATTTTGTGGGGCAAACTGGAATGGAATAATGGCATTTTTGTTCATTTCAATGAGGAAAATGTGTTTTATATTTGAGTAATCTGAGTCATGAGGTTGTACGTGTACTGTAAGTATATCTTGTAAGTCAAAACAGAACTGTGTAAAGAATAAGGGGTGTCCAACTCATTTTTGTCATTGGCCCTAGGAGGGCTGTTATCACTGTGAACCCATGTAAATTTCATATCACACATACACAACAAATTGATGGATAACTAGTTTTGAAATCAGAAGCCAGTAGGTAAATTTTTGTTCAACAATTTTTCAATTCATTTTATACAATGAATGGTAATGAAAAAAATCTTGCAATATCTCATATCTCAGCGTTGTTAAAGAAGAAAAAAACTTTACACACACACACACACACACACACACACGAGTTGCCTTTGCGGACCATATATATGATGTCGCAGGCCGGAACTGGCCCCCGGGACTTGAGTTTGACACCAGTGTAATAGGAAATTCGGAACAGTTACTACTATTTGCAATTTTTTGCTGTTTGTGGAAGGTCTACTGAGGTTTGATTGTAAACAATACAGTGGAATGCTACAAAAAAAAAGCACATCAGACAGTAAGGGAGAAAACTGAAGTACCGGTAATCTTAGCTTGATTTGTTTGTTGTGGCTGTTTGTTTGGGGGATTTTTTCACATCAAAAACACTACAGCTCAACAGCAAGATGTCATCATCACTGTGCAACCAGCGGACATTTTAACAAAAAGAAGGTTTGGAAGAAATTGGATCCAAGGTATTGAAGGCACGCCACTCGTTGAGCGTTCATTTGAGAGGAGGTTTGGCTCGATCAATGCCATGCACAGCCAGGTGTGTGCAGAAAGCTCAGCGAGGCGCAGGGATGCTAGTTTATAAATAAACCAAATAAAGGATGGTGCCGTCAGTGACCCTCGAGATGTGGCTTTGGACGGGCTGGAACGGTAGACGTTTATCCTGAAGAAACTAATAAAGCATTGTCTGTCAGCCGGGAGGTGAGTCAGCCCCCGAGCAGCATCATTAGAGAGAGGCGGCGTTCTGATCACGTCTCCGAGGGGAGATGACCACCGCTCTGTATGGCGCATGCAACCAAGACCACCAGAAGGCGTAATGCAAAAGTGGGGTACAAATGGGCAATGACATATTGACCTTTTCACCATGGCAAGCACGTGCCGGTGGCCAATACCTTAAGCGCTGTTGTAGTAAACAAAGCATTTCGATGTCAACCACGCAAAGGCGGTTGAGGAAACAGAGTAAATGGCTTCAATGATGATTGCCGCAGTTTCATGTCTGAGTAAGTCATAAGTGCCTGTCAAAAGGCAGATGTCTTTTGAGGTCAATGACTTCCAAGAGGGACAGAATGGCAGCCGTAATTTTTCAGTTCCACAAGTCATCTGATTCAAAAATACCTACAGATGTGGTAGCAATTCACTTCTCCACAGACAACACTGGCTAATTAAGTGACTTTTCTGTTGCTTGGATTAATGGCAAAGACATGCTCTTTTGACGCTGAAATGGATATTGCAATGATGCCTACTAGAAAGCTAGCCAATATGTTTTGCTAAATTACTCAGAGACAACCTGAAGGAGAAATTATCCCTGAAAGGGAATTTTATGTGTTGAGCACTTTTGGATCCTTGGCAGTGAAAATGAAAAAAGAGACTTATTATTATTATTAGAGCCTGACCAATGTGGGAATTTTGGGGCCTACACATGGGGCCAAAAAAAAAAAAAAAAAGTTAACTGATATCCACCATTGATATACTGTACTATGAACTCTACATGAACACAAATTCTTCCCCCAAGTATAATTCCAGTCAAAGAAGCAGAACCCTTGTGAACTTTTATTAGTAATACTGTAAACTGTGTAATAGTTTAGTCTTATATAAAAGAATGATGGACATGTGAATTAACATTTGCATATCCCAATATTGGGTGGTCCGGTGGTTAGCGTGTTGACCTCACAGTGCAGAGGTTGTGGGTTTGATCCCGGCTCCGGCCTTCCTGTGTAGAGTTTGCATGCTCTCACGTGGGTTTTCTCCGGGTACTCCGGTTTCCTCCCACATTCCAAAAATATGCATGGCAGGTAAATGAACCACTCCAAATTGTCCCTCAGTGTGAGTGCGAGCACAGATGGTTGTTTGTCTCTCTGTGCCCTGCAATTGGCTGGCAACCTTGCATGTATTTTTCTATAAATTTTGCTATATCATCCACAGGTACAAATGAGATTATACATATGGTGTGGAAAAAAATCTGACAATAACAGGTATTTTAATATTTGTGAAAGAAACGACTATGACAAATCTCTTGGATTGGATATCATTAAATTGTGGAGGCTTACTAAATAAAATGACCAGAGAGTGCATGTCCTTAGCTTGACTTTGCCTACTTCGCCTAATCTTGTTATTGTTTACATTTGGCAAGACGCTGCTGTTGCATAGCAGCACACGCCTTATTAGCTCTTTGCCAGACTCGCTGTCATAGCTGAAGCCTAACGACATGAAGATGTCGCCAACAGATAGCTCACCTTCCCAGCATGTGTCAGCAGGAAGTAGGGGAAAATGCAAAGCAAGTGTCACAGAGGCAGCTTGGGGACCACTCGGCACAACGCTCCAAAAACTCAATTTGTTACTGGGAAGCAAACTGACTGAGGTACAGATGATTCAATAGGTATTCTGGCACCTTCTGCCAATTCCACGTGCGTCCTCCATGCTCATTGCCAGAGGTGGCCCTGCCTTCCTTTCATTGTTGCCTCAGTTGCAACGATTCACCTTGCGATTGGATGTCACACATTCCTCCTGTGGCTCAGATTCTGACGCAAGAGCTCGTGGCAATTAGAGTCACCAGTCACTTTGCTGCACGTCAAGCCATAGTAACTGCTGAGCTCCATACTAAGCACGTGGATACAAACCAGACTCAACAAGCACTGCGCTGCATGGCCAATATTAATTGTTCTGAGCCTACCACAAGATTGTTTCAGTGGATAGTAAAGACCAGTACACATAAATCTTAAGTCCACATAAAATGGAAAAGATCCCACATGTTCTTACCGCTCTTACAGTATGTGGCCTAGGTGGGAGTAAGTCACATACCGTGGATATAAAAAGTCTTCACACCCCTGTTCAGATGCCAGGTTTTAATTATATTAAAAATGACACCAAATAAATCATTTCAAAACTTTATCCACCATTAATGTGAAGTATAATTTGTACAAGTCAAATTTAAAGTGTCATGATTCGGTTTGGGACCAACAGGTGGCACTGTAGGGCTCTTCCTGCAGCTGCACACCTGTTGGTCATTAGGTAATTAGTGCTATAAAAGGACTCCCAGCCCGACCACTCACTGTCGGGTCATTGTTGCACTTTGCTACTGTCATGTTTGTTTCAGTCATGTTTAGTTCATTGTTATGTTTTAGCTTCAGTCATGTGTTTGTTATTGAGAGCTTTTAGTTTCTGCCATGGGTTTTGTTTGTTACTTTGGATTCATTTTGTTCCGAGGACTTTGTTTTGGATTTAGTTTTCTGTGTTTTATCAATACACTTCTTCAAATACACCCTGCTCCTCCCTCTTGCCTGCTTTTTGGGGTCCACCACCACCTTGCAACGTGACGTAAAGAGTTTCTGATCAACTCCAAATCATGTTCAGCTGTTTGAATACTGAATACTGCCTTTTTTTTCCTGCCATTATTGTATTGACATTTTACAGCACAAACCGTGGTCTGCAAAGAGCTTCGACAGTATTAGAGAAGTACTGTATTACTGTTCTGGAGAAGGGTTGAGCAGATTTAGTATACAGTATATTTATTTGTATCAATTTTTACCTCCAATACAGTATGTGTTTGGAATATCAATGAATAATTACAAACACAGCACAATTTCACACAAGATGATGACAACAGAAGTTGGATTTGAACACTCGGTAAAAGTTCAGTCCCACTTTTGCTTTGTTACTTTGAGTCTTGTTTTATGGACTTTTTTTAGTTTCATATTTTGGATTATTTCAAAGTGCCTTGATCGCCTTTTTTTGTTTGTTTTTTTACATTTTTAAAAGTACAGTCAATACTTTTTGGGATTCCTGCACTCCTTGCCTCCCCGCGGTGCTGCACTTGGGCCCTCCAATGCCAGGAAAACCTTGCTTGTGACAAATTCCTAGGAATTGAACCGGAAACTAAAACTGCAGTTTGATGTGGGTTGGGTAGAGTCAGCCTGTCAGTGCTCAGACTCTGTGCTCCATTGCATCAAATTGGTCTTTATGTTCTCATCCCAAAAGGAAGCCTGTTCTCCACAATCGGTTTTCTGAATTGTGAAGAAATATATTTTCTCTTAATGCAGTCTCCACAGGGTGTATGCTGATGTTCAACGTCTGTTTTGTGGCAATGCATCGGCGGAATGGTAAACACGTTTGACATGGCAATAGGTGGTGGTGGTGGTGGGGAGCACTTCACGCCAGTGGGTGTTCTGCTGATGGCGAACAATGTTGCTCTTTTCCTATCTCATTCCACCTTAACAAATCGCAAACATGCCATTGTTCCTCAGCTCTTAGACAGCACACCTACAATGCATCCAATCTTTATTTACTTCCAGAGGAGCCAATCATGAGTCACGGCGAGTGTCAAAATAAATTAGCAAAGGATATTAATAGCAGCCAAGGAGAGATGCTATCACCAAAATGTATGCTGATATGCCATTCCCTTTTTGCTTCCACAGACGCTCACCAGTCCGCCTTCCTTCCCCTCTGTCTTAATATTGTGTCGTCATGGTGATGGGTTTTCGTCTTTGTGTCTAATTAAAGAGAGAGGCTTTAGATGTATTGATTATCTGAGATCACAGACTAACTCCCCTCCGATAGCTTTCTCTGTGTCGTCATCAAACAGCCCATCTTTAATTAGACACTCGTGGGTGGACTTATAAACAAATATGTGTTTTCACTTCAAACTTTGCGGAGAACATTTTGTCCGAGAGCTCACCAATGTGACCTTTGCCGTCCGTGACAGTAAACACCTTTTTTCTTTTGCTCATCTCCTCCTTTGGATGTATGAAAACTCGAAGCGTCCTGCTGTGTGTCGGCAATCAAAAATCATGTTCTAGATTAAAACACATAGTTTCCATAGTTACCAGAGGGAACGGATAGGAAAGGGATGAGGCACAGCTTTCAGGCGGCTTGTCACGTCTTGAAACTTCCAAGGCTCCTCTCGCTGTAGGAGCAACATTATGTAACGAAGAGGCGCCTTCATCCACATGCTCACAATTAGCAACAACTTTTATCTTTATTAGTCTCATTTTGACTTGTTCTTAATAACACGAGACACTGAAGTGTCTCATCCTCATGTAACCCTGTGAAAATCTCATTCTGGTGTGTGGATACACTGCTCACCAAATGATATGCAAATGTAAACAGGGGCACAATTGCCTCGTAAGTCCAAATAATGGCACAGCACAATGGCAGGCCAGGCAAAAGAAAGACTTCAAAGCAGCGTCATTGTTTTGTGTTGTCATTTGATTATCTCTAAATAGAGCAAGCCATCCCTTTCAAGGAAAGGGCTAATAATATGCTCACTCACATCCATCTTATTCTTCACACATGATTCCCTTGTAATTGTTTTCCCCCACTTTCCAAACAGGACACCATATCCCACTACCCTTCACATCATAAATAATATGAGGAGCGCTATTCTTAGAAAATTTGACGAGCCATATCTAAGCCCTGTAAGAGGAACAGAGCATTCTCCACGTAGTAGTTTTTTTCAAGCAAATCAAGCAGGATGAATCGAAAAGGTCCTCAAGTTGCTGTGTAAGGATGCTTGACGTGCGGGTTAATAACGCCTGACTAGAAGAGGTGACTTTGGGTGACCTTGCTGGTTTGACATGGTTTGATGGCTGTATTATTATTATTATTATTATTATTATTATTATTATTATTATTATTATTATTATTATTATTATTATTTTGCCTGAAGTCCTCAAAGGAGCTTTGCATGGCTCATTGTGTGTGCTGTGCTTTAATCCAGAGCTCCCACTATGTAAAGATCACCAGCAAGCTGTTGGGTAGGAGGAAAAAGTAGTGAAATAACCCACTCTTGTGGCCAACCGTGTTGCTGCACTTACGACAATACATTCAGCAGCTCATGATAAAAATAAAAACATTCATGGATTCCATTGTTTATGAACTCCCTTTTCCCCACTGTCTTTACTAATGACTTTGTATTCATGACTTTATATTGCTATAGTCACATTCAACAAAGATGAAATGCTAATAGCACTCGGGCCCCTTAACATGGTACAAAATGTTCCAAAATGCCATGACCAAAAGTGAATGCGACAAAATATAGAGAAATGTTTCCCAAAGACACATATTTGACAGTGGAAAAAAATCATGGCATGCCACCAAGCATGCTGGCCATATTGTATTGCATATCACTGCCTTAGGGCCGAAACTCTGTACCTCCAAAATAGCCACTTTTCAGGAGACCCCAGAAATGGCATGTTTGGTCACTCATTAACATTGTATTATCAAAGAGGACAAGTCATTTTCAACACTTTAGATTGGGCTATAATTTGTAAAAATAACATCCACGTGTGTGGATTGACCAAAAGTATAGACTTTTGAAAAAAAAAAAGTAATTTACCAAATTGTGACTTATGAGGTTCCGGCCCAACACCAATGCTATATAAAAAGCCTTATCTCATTAACAGGGATGTTCAATACCAATTTTTTCATTGGTTGTGCTGTGGATGAGAAGCCTGCTCAACTAAAATACTCACAGATACCCATACCAAGTAACCAATACCACTAGTAATTTTTGATACATAGAATTTCTATTAAACCAATTTCTACCAGCATTCATATAAAACCATACAAATATACGTATAATTGCAGAAATCGCATTTTAATGGTTTTGGCTGCTGTTTCAGTTATCAATACCTTGAAATGAGGTCTGCCCTAATAATTAGTCTACATAAAAATATAAGATAGATAGATATTTCATTCCTACCATGAATTACATTGCCACGACAGCAGGGAACATTGATTTAAGGTGAAGCTGTTGGTGCGTGACAAGTAATAAACAGGGATGGTGCTACACCGGGGCAATGGGATGCTATAGTCCAGTCAGAAATCTGAGTAGTTCACAGGTGTCAAAGTCAAACGTCATTTTATGTGCAAAAAAAAAAAAAAAAAAAGAAAAGAAATTCATGCGTGTCAACTTGCGTGATCCTTGCTAAAATCTGGACCGAAATGTCAAATTGTCAGGTGTAATAAATAACGTTGAGATTGTGTAATTGGCAAACTATTATAATTGTCTGATTTCTAAACTAGTGATCGATAAATTTGTTGGGTTCACTGTCATAACGGCTCTCCGAGAGAAGACGTAACTCCAAATTGTGCCGTGACAAGAATGAGTTTGAAGCCACTCTTGCATCTCATTTGATATTCAAAAATATAATTTTAAACTACTGTATTTTCTTAGCCCCGCTATGTATCGGTCAAGTCCCACTTTAGTCCCAGGAGAAAAAAAATACTCCTGGAGCCGTGCCTGATAATAAGTTCAACTACTGCTCATACTAATACAAAGTTATTTCCATTTGATGAGTGTACTGAATATTCCCCATCCTTTGTCATATATGTGAAACTACGCTGGCCGGGAGAGCACTTTTTTTTTTTTAGAACCATTTGACAACACGATGAAATTGGAATAACTTTGCCCGGTTCTCGGGTGAAAATATAGAACTAAAACTAATAGAAATATCTCCCCGTTAACTTGTGTACTGTGTCCACAAACAACACCGTTAATACTTTTAATGAAAAGTATTATTAAATATTGACTTCAGAGAGGTGCTAAATGACACGAAAGGTTTTAATACGCCGTGTTATGAAGTGCTGTGACGCGTTTGCGTGTCTCTTTGTTGTATGTCTATACCCCAACTCCTCCCCTCATGGTTCCCTTGTGTAGCTTGATGTCTACGGACGGGGGAGAGCGCACAACTCCTCGAAGCTGCTCGAAATATTACTTAAAAAAGACAAGGTGGACGATGTCACAACCGGCCTTTTGTTTATGGAGTCCGTGGGAAGGGTGACGGTTCAATCACGGAAGCTTTGTAGCTGTTTCCACAGCATAAAAAGAAGCACTACCGCAGTATTTTTTTAGCTCACTTGTGAAAGGAATACACAAAAAATGTCGTCTCCAAGTCCGGGCAAGAGGCGAATGGACACTGACGTGGTGAAACTGTATCCTTCTTACAATGTTAAAACACACACTCACTCGATTAAAAAAAAATGACTTTGATTTCGGACAGGCGTTACTTGGTGGGTGTTATGCTCTCAACAACAATGGAATGTCGGGAAAAAGTGTTTTCCCACGTATTTGTCAATGACACTGCTTTGTCGAGCATTTACATTATATTTACGAAGTTGTACGTGTTTAATTTAATGTGCTTTTGTCCACATTCGATGTGTTTGCACTGGGTCAACTAGCCCTTGTTAGCATCGCTGTCATCTACTGTACGTTAGTGGCTAACTCCGGTTGTTTTCAAGCGAGAAAAACAAGCAAACAAAATAAACACGTCGCCAGCGTACTCTTTCTAAAGCACAGTCGATCGACAGCACATTTTGTTAAGAGCAAAGGTTGACTTTGCTGCCTTTCGGAGTCAGATAAACACTTGTATTTTTTCACAGTTTTGATGAACGGTTGGTAGCTGAAAGAAAAAATACGAAGGCAATGCTAACATATTTTGGGTAGGTCGAGCAATCGATATGTTATGACGATAAAACTGTGACCCCCACTGGCATATTTTTAATGACAAAAAGAATTATTGCAACAAAGTCACGGTTTCTCGACTTTGAAAACAGCAAATTCCTAAAATGTGACTTGTTAGCCTTCGATTTTAAGGTCGCATAAAGATATTATTTGCTGTCAATCTTTTCTGGAAAAATATATGTTAAAATACATTTTTAACGTATATTTCCATTTTTTTCGCTGTCGGGTGAATTTACTTGAAAAGGTGTTGTCGGGCCGCGTGAGCTCAATTGTTTTGTTTTGGTCCTGCAGCGAGGCGCCTCATTCTGATTGGTCAGCCTGTTACCATCCGGAATATGGCAGAGGGCGGGGCGTCAAACACATTTCGCAGTTGATGTGAGGAAGAACATGTGCGACCATGCCCCAAAAGACTGAAGCTGTTCTTGTCAGATTTTCCACCACTCAATAATTGGGCTGAGCAATAGCAAAAGCATCGATTTACATTTATTGCATTCAGTATTTATTCTTGTAATTTTGTTGTGTTTGTCTAGTCTGCACTGCCTTGATGAAGTGTATTTTATTGTCCAATTAGATTTCAGTCTACTTGTGCGACCATGTCAATCTAATCTAATCCGCTCAGGGCCTTCAAAATGAGTACCAGGCCAATGTAGCTGAAAAATTATATTAACCTCCTAAGACAGAGCTCTTGCAAGGCATGCATTTTTATTTTATTTTTATTTTCTCTTTGATATTTAGGCTAATTGGGACCTGATGGGTTTAAAAACAAAGAATTATCTTTTTACATGATGTAACGTCCTCGTAAGTGGACGCCAGGCCCTTGTAGTCCAAAATTTAACATTATAGTCTTGACAACCAAAAACGTCATGTCCACACATGTGGACGCCAGGTCCCAGGAGGTTAACAATGAAAAATGTCAAATACACCCAGACAAGGTCTGTGTTTTTCACTCTGGTTGGTGTGAGCAAAAGTCATGAACAGCCAACTTTAATTAGCAAATTATAGCTGTTTAAATTTGAATCATTATTTTGTATATTATTAGTATTTGCATGTGCTGAAAGGACCCCCTTATTAATGAGATCTTGCATCTCAAGGGGGTAGCTCAGGCAAAATAAATAAATAAATATACATTAATTTGCGCAGTAAAAACTTCAAGCAAAAAGCATTACAAAAATGTAATGGAAAATGTGATTGAAGTCATTAAATTACCATCCATGTTTTATAGTGCTTGCCCTCATTCAGGTCCCAGGCAAACTAGAATCTGTCGCTGCTGACTTTGACTGGGAGGTGGGGTACACCATGGATTGGTTTCAGTCCAATCGCAAAGCACATACAGAAAACCAATCAATGAACCTAACATGTTCTTGGTATGCAGGAGGAGCATGAAGTGTTAATGTTCAGGAAATGTGGAAAAAGTGGAAATATTTTCCGTCGATGCAAAATTATGGATAGGAAATGTCAGGGGGAAAAAAATCAGCCTCTTCAAAGAACAGAGTCATTTTTGACTGATGTGTCCGACAGGTACGGTATGCTTCTACTGTTATGCTTGTAGGTGAAGTGTTGTAGAACTGGCCTGTGTCCTGCCACCAACTGTTTCTGATGTCTAGTCACTCCTGCAGTTCAATTCATGTCTTTGTAACAGCGCCAATCAAAATTGAGCATTATTCTTGTTCTGTGTGTTCTGCTTGTTTATAAATAGTATAATGAGCACTTTGTTCTCTTTGTTGCATTGCTGACTTGGTGCAAACTGTTGGTTGTTAAGTGGTTTATTGTTTTTCAGCTGTCATTTTGGAACATGTCACTCACTCAACTCAAGAGTCTGGGATGCTGTGATCATGACACAAGACCTAACCATAAGCAGTCATTCATGTTCCACCCCTGGTTGCACCCCTGGGGCTGCACCCCTGGTTGTCATGGTAACGAAAGCCAGACTTGCCATTTGCCGTTTTTCATAACATGAAATAACATTTAAAAACGAGGGAAAAATAGGGAAGATCTCAAATGATCGCAAAAAAAATATTTGGGGATTCAGTGACATCAAAATACCCTGAAACTGTTGAAAATTTCTTGGCACCAAAATGTGTTCTTGACCAGTGTCATTAGTATTATGATTGGTCGTAGTTTTGCCGGAATAGGTTTTGAGTTGCATTATTTGATCTCCCTGTCACAGAGCCAGCTGTCGATTTACACACTTAACATCTCCAAGGAGAAAGTAAAACGTTTGCTTCATGTCCAGCATCCTGTTGTGTTGTGTGTTTCCCCATCTCGTGGTGTATTTCCTCAACCCGACATCAGCATAGAGAGCAAGCATGAGGTCACCATCTTGAGTGGACTCAATGAGTTTGTGGTCAAGTTTCACGGTCCTTCTGGAAGTAAGAGCGACTTAAATTCAACCTCATATTGTTTTACCTGCAAGGAAAGCACAATTTGGTTTTGGATCATTCCATTTTGAAATCCTGGTTTCCATCTCCTTCCAGCACCTTATGAAGGAGGCGTGTGGAAGGTCAGAGTTGATCTACCAGAAAAATACCCCTTCAAGTCTCCATCAATAGGTGTGTATTGTTTTTTGTTTTTTTTGTGGGACTTCGGTTTATTAATATTACTCGTCCAGTATTTAAAAATCATGCCTTCCTACATTTTTTTATAAACAGGTTTCATGAACAAAATATTTCATCCCAACATTGATGAAGCGTGAGTAATTTTTGATTGTCCTATGATTGTTCAGTATGCCACTCACCCTTTTAAGCTCAAGGGGGTCCTCGGTTTATAACGTATTTTGTTCAGCGGTGGTGTAGTCTATTACTAACACAGTGGTAAAGTCATAAGGCGAAGAAAAAAAAGTAGCGTGTTTACGGTAACATGAAATTTCAGCATAGGGACGGTAGGTCGGACAAAGTTTTTTTTTTTTTTTAGTCTCCCCCCCATCAAAAATGTAAACAAAATAACCATAAAACATAAAACAAGGAGACATTGAAACCCTATCTATTCAGACTGAGGAATCGCGCGGATGAAAGTTTGAGATGGCGGCAAAAAAAACTCACAAAGGTCTACTAATTACGACATTTAAGAAATGGGAATGCCAGTCTGATTTTTCGTATGAATCGTCCAAAGGGCGTATCACTAAACTCACCTGGGATGTATGCACAGACCACGAGAGCGAGATACGACGAGAGGCACGATTACGAGCAGTTGGTCACTAGATTTGTAGGCTAATCGCTATGAAAAATATTATGAAACAGTATTGGTTATTCTATAATTTACTGGTTGTAGCATGGTACCTTTATGAATAAAACATTCGTCACAAGGTGTAGTAATGCTAATGTTAACTGTTGGTGGAACTAATGATGACGTGTGTTAAATTTGAAGGTTGTTTGAAAAAAATGCCGACCGTAAAGTTTTTTTTCGAGGTAGAAATTCTCGGTCGGTCGGGTTACCGGAAACACACTACTTTTTTTTCTACGCCTAAGTACATTTAAGAGCCACGCTATTTGCCAGATGAAGGGGAACGTAACACACTCGAGTTCCTCCAGAAGCTGACTTGATTCTCAATGTGTGTGTGGATTAGTAAGTAAGTGCCTCAATTTTAAGTGTGATTTGTGTTAACAGCCAAACACAGCATTGTGAACTACAGACCATGTTACTTTGTGCCGCTGAGCCAATAGGAGCGCTTGGCAAGGAAATGACTGGCTAATCCTATTTCCTTGTCATTGCTGTTATGTACAAAAACATGATATTAACTTCTTTTTTTTTTAATGCTGGATCTAAATTTTACGTGTAGAAACATTCAGTAAGCCCCTGAACAAAAATCCGTCGACCTCCAAGCATGGCAGCTGTGGGTGTGTCTAGTGGTCTATGATGTCTTGGGAAAATTGTTGCGGCTCATCATTCACCCTCCCTACCCTCATAAACTGGAAATCCCGTATGTCAGGACCGTGATAAACCGACGTTCCCCTGTACTTGGTAACCTCTTTATCGTGTTTTACAAAGGTAACCTGTTACATTATTCTGACAGCGTTGTGTGTCCTCTCAGGTCAGGAACAGTGTGTTTGGACGTCATTAACCAGACATGGACGGCACTCTACGGTACGTCACTCACACTCCAGCTTTGACATTCACTGAAAGACCCTCTTCAGTTACTTAATGATCATGCTGTCCACAGTGTTCAACTTTGGAGTTAAAGTGATAGTATAGGTGCTGTTGTAAAGCATCACACTGGTCAACAGCAAATTTTAATCCGAGTTGGCTTTATTTGTTAGGAAATGTGTTTTTGAGGGCATATTTTGAATCAGCACAAAGCATTCATTTCATAAAGTTGACATGCATCTCTGAATTAAAAAATGAGTACAAATTTGTTGACCAGCATTACTTGCCTAACATGTCACTGCTGAACTGTTGTCATGTTCAAGCGTTGTTTGCACAATAAGACAAACAAAAGTACACGGTATGTTCTCAATGAGCATTTAGAAGCCGAAACAGGAAGCTGTGTGGCGTCGAAGGCAGCAAGGCAGTCACATTTTATGCTCCCCACCCCCCAAGTGTGAATGTAACAAGCAAATTCACTGACATGCAAATCAGCAAATGTTGGTTGAGCTTCTGGTTTGACTGGCCGATTGGCAGTTGAACACGTTCCTAAACTTCAGACTGTCCTTTTTAGTCTTGTAATTTGTAATTCATTCAAGTCAATTAGAACAAACTCCTACAAAATACACGGATGAAAAAAAAATGTTAATAGATCAGTAAGTGTTGCATTTACGGACTGATGTGCCAGTCAAACACACGATTGTCTCTCATCTGCACTTTTTCCTCCACCACATCTCACCTCCAGACCTCACCAACATTTTTGAGTCCTTCCTGCCTCAGCTGCTCGCCTACCCCAACCCCATCGACCCGCTCAACGGGGACGCCGCCGCCATGTATCTTCACCGACCGGAGGACTACAAACACAAGATCAAAGGTGTCATGTGACGATAGGATGCTCCAAATACTTTATCATTCACACATTAGTCTGCACAAAAAAAACAAAACAAGTGTTTGTCCTACATGAACCACAATAAAGCGTGTGTTCATTGTATTACGGGCGTTTGCCCCTCGGAGTTTGGATGAGGTAGCCCCATCTTTCCTGCTTGAATCTCCTACCTAACGCCCACTTCTCTGTCTTTTGTCAGAGTACATCCAGAAGTATGCCACGGAGGAGGCGCTAAAGGAGCAAGAAGAAGGTGGCGGGGACTCCTCCTCCGAGAGCTCCATGTCAGACTTTTCTGAGGACGAGGCTCAGGACATGGAGTTGTAGTTCTTATTTAAGGTAGACTTATTTTTTACAGCGAGATTTTTATGGCTACCTGGGCCAGCGGCACACCTTGCTCCAGGATTCATCATCATTGGGAGTCCGGCCTGAGGAAGCTATGGAAGAAACCATGTGCATTCATCTTTTTCATTCATTCTACTTGGAACTGCAGCCTCCGCAGATGCGGTGGGAAAAGTCCAACAAAGCTGCAGTGTGAGTGTGTGAATGTAATCCTGATGATTAGCGGGACTCAGGAGAGACACTGTCCGTTCTCCCGATGTCCCGTTCTTCCTCTCCGTTTTAGGAAAGTTGTTGTTCTTCTCTTGAGTGTCTTTTTTGAATTGGTGTGGCATGACAGAGAGTTTTGTAGGATTTGTCAGTGGTGGGAGGACACCAGGGGCCTGGCTGCACACCGAGTCAGCTCACGTGAGAATTTAGTTGGATTTTGTATGAAAGCCTAGTTGAAAATGGGCACTTTTTTTAAATACACATTTTATGAAGTCCATGCGATCAGTTATGCAGTTTAGCAAGCTTGCTAATTGGTTAGCAAGCACGTTGTTGGTTGGCTAAAAATTCTGTAGATAGCAATTAGTCACCATAACTACTTTCTATTTTATTAGTTTGGTGGCAAGTTGGTAGGTAGTTGACAAGCTACCCATCTAATTGGTTAGGAAGATGAATTTTAGTTCCCAGGATTATGCCAAAGCTACCTAAACTAGTTCAACCCTCTTTGAAACAAAGTATATATTTTTTCAATTGTGTGACCTAAATAGGACCATACTTATTTGTTTAATAATATGCCTTTGAAAAAAAAAATGATGGTAAAATATTTGTGGCAATTTTAGCATATTCAGTGTAGCATGTCGGCCATGTTTAGATAAGTCTGGCCTTGTATTTCATAGTGCTTCCCTTTGTCGAAAAAATGGAATGTGAGCAATAAATGATGCATTATTTTTGGTACAATTTCCAGATAAATTCTCGTGAGAACAGGCTGCCTGCGGCATTCTGTGGGTCCTTGTTTCATTGTTGCCTATTGCTTGTACCTACTACAGTGAAACTCCTCTAGAACGAAACCTACATGGGCGAAAATACCCCCTTTATGTGAAAAAATCTTCATGCATTAACACAATTCCCATTCTCCTGCCCCCCATACGACGAAAAACCCCCTGTTGCGTTATACGAAATCATTTTCTCTGCTCCAGCCTCGCAAAGACAGTCACTACAACGAAGTCTTATCCAACAGCGACCTCTACTGGTTCGTTCGGAAACGGCAACAGCAACCACCACACTGATTTACATAGTGAACAATGTTTATTTCGGTCACAGCTGCGAGTTTCCTGGACTCAACATACTCATAGCTGCTCTGCCATTGGCTTACCGAGCATCATCCTGGCCTACGATTGGCCAAGAGGGACCTCACTGTCTATGTTTGTTCATACTGAAGCTAGCGGATCCGTAGCATCCGATTAGCTGCTCAGAGAAATTGCTTATGGCTCGACGGACATTCAAATAAACAAACGTTTCCTCGTATTACAAGTAAAGCATTTTCGCTCCATTTTAGCGCTCCAGTTAGCGTAACGTTTTTAGCCTTCGAGAGCTAACTGTGGCCATCGAGGACTACGAGGTGTGGCTGGTTTAAAAGTTCATTGCATGACATCAGCTGAGCAACGCTGTCTTGGGTTAGGGTTAGGTAGAGACAGTGAGATGATGGAAAGAAAAGCCACCGGGTCCAGAAGTATTTGTTATTGTTAGAGTCAGACGAGCGTGGACGTTATAATGCTAAAATGGCTACAAAAGGACCTTTGGATGTCAAG
>CAAKHF010000158.1:3258-19581 GCA_901007745.1 Hippocampus kuda
GCCCCTGGCTCAGTGCCTGTAAATTGGGGTTCACCCTGGTGGACGAGAGCGAGAGCCTGGGCTGGCAGAAAGGACCACTGCTTTATAGCCCGCTAAACCACAGGTGTCAAAGTCGAGGCCCGGGGGCCAGATCTGGCCCGCCACATCATTTTATGTGGCCCGCGAAAGCAAATCAAGCATGTCAAGTTCCATGATGCTTGCTAAAGTCTGAACCAAAATTTCAAATTGTCATATGTAATCCACAATAACAGTCATTATTCTTGACTTCTGATTTTAAAACTAGTTATTCATCAACTTGTTGTGCGCTGTGTATGTAATATGAGGAGGGGATCAAACATTTATAAGATTTCCCAAAATTCATAACGGCCCTCCAAGGGAAACCGTAACTACAATGTGGCCTGCGAAAATGCCTTCTGTGATTTCTGATCCAAAACTGCTAGATCCACGCATAAAAACAAGAACTGGCCATCGTAGAATGGTTTAGCCATGAACCACTGTGCTGAAGTTCCAGATGTTTATCCTATTTTGGGAAGCTATCATCCACCAAAGCAGCATGAGTGCTTCCATTGCAATTCCCCTTTTGCTTATTGCTAATCACATATCTACCAAGGCTGCTGTTCGATTTGGGGTGAGATGAGAAAGTGTGTGTAGGTGTTCACCTCTACCTACATGCACAAATAATAACTTCTGCCTTCCACTGTGTACGTTTGGTTGAGTGGGCAACACGTTTGATAAGAGGTTTTTTTTTGGCAGCCAACAGTAAACATTCATTGTCTCAATTAACATGACACTACAACATGATAAAAGATCATACTGACTGTCAATAATATTTTGCCATGAAAATATAGTTTTCTATATTAGAAAATATATAAAATATATCTATATTTGTCTTTCTATAGTAGTCTGCCATATGAAAACATATTCCTCACAGTTAATCAGGCATATTTTGTTGCAATGGACCGACATTTCTGAGAAAGAGGCAGCAGAATGTGACTTCTACCAATCTCTCAGTGAACACGTAATGAACCGAAGACTGATTATTATGCTCATGCCAAATGTCACACAGGATGAAGCGGTGGTGACTGGTGACGCATGATGACAATTTAAAGGATTGTCAAGAGAAAAGAAATTATTACATGCTACCAATCATTGTAATAAGAGTAATTTGAATTTACTCATAATGATACTATGACAATCAAAAGAAGAAAATATTCATCTAGCAAAGTTGTTTGAAAAGTGCAGAATTTCTCTGTGTAAAAGTATCATCAGCCAAGACCGTAGATGACATCCTCCAACATCCTTGGATTAAAAAAAAAAAACTAGGAAGGCGTCAAATTATTGCTTCCTTGCAGACGTTTCTATCAGTGAGGAAATCATGGACTTTAATATGATGCAAATTAAACTCAAGGGATCAAAGCCGTCAAGTGTGCCTGCCAAACTACCTTCAGCAAAAATACGTCTCACGCGTGTGGACACTGACAAAGAAAGGAAACGTCAACAGCGAGTCCGAACCAGCAGAGTGGCGCATTAATGTGCACTGCTGAGCACCACAAGATAAATATGCGACATGAGACGACACAATGAACAACAGCAGTACACGCTGCAGCGAGTCCAGTGCAGAAGGTTTAAAATCAGAATATGTCGTATGAACTCATTTGGGGTCCCGAATATTTTGTCATGGCCAGCAATTTTTACCAATGTCTATGTATTATCATTAACTGCCCCCCCCCACTGAGAAAAGTAGTTATTTCCATAGAATATATTCTATATTGTTCTATGCACATGTGGAATTTTTGCCTTGGCCTTGACATGTTACGCAATGGTGAAAACCATCTTTCATTGTGCATCTTCCCAGACAGTATTTAATCTACTCTTACAATTTCAACATTAGCCACTAACATTCTCACAGAAATCACGCTGTAACCTTTTTGGCTTTCATCTTAAAAGATGTTTGTGTGTAATGGTCCTCCCACATGACATTCCACATCTAATGCATTAGTGAACCAAGAGCCCTTAAATCTGGATTCTTTCGCTGAAGAAATGGGTAGAATGTTCCAGTTTATAGATAAAACATCCACATTCACTTTAAAGCACAAATTCCAGAGATGCGCGAATGGCAGTGCAATCAAGAAGATATGAATGCGTATATTGGCTTTTTCAAAACCCTTCGCCAAGGGCAATGAGTGGTGTCATCCAATTCAAAAAGATGTATGCCCATTCAGAGCAAGAACACGTATCGCTAATCCCCAATGACATACAAGACGGGGTAATCTACGTCCTTCCTCGCCCCTCAAAGTTAACGTGACTATACTGCCAACGTATTATATTAATAACTGGTAAGGTGTCAGAGATCAACAGTACCTGCTATTTCACGATCGTCCCCTGTAATCAATAATACATGACAGCAGACCCTTCTATGTGTTCTTCTTATTTTAAGCAAACCTTACAGGGGCAAGCAGAGCAGCATAATATTGGACTCCGCAAATATGATGCATAATACCCAAAGGGGGCCGCCAGGAAGATTGCATATGCAGTGATATCATTACAACGTTGTCAAGGGAGAGCCGGTGTGTGCTTCATGACAGCTTTACCAGTGCAATCTGTTGTTATTATCTTCTATTCATCGAGAGAGAAAAAATATATAATAATTTTTCTTATACCGCTGCTGCATCGGACCATATGTGGCTAAACTTACTGCTGTCTGCCTTTGACTCGCATGAAACTGACAAGTACAGGGAACGTGTACTCAAGTGAAACAACATTCAGTTAAGCTTTATAGGGTTAGTCATGGGTCAGTATTCACCTTTTCATGCACCAATATTGATAACCTGTAACCTGATAACACGAGAAGCTGTCCACTGTAGTAACTGCTGCCCCTGAAAGGGTCAAATTCTGACAGTACGGTAACTGCGCAAAAATATTGCAGTTTCATGGGATTAAAATCATAGCTCTAAAATGACACATAGGGACATCTGAAATAACAATGAATGAAAATTTTGGGGAATGTTTCGGTAAATAAACAGCATTTTTTTTTCCCATTGAAGACACCCTATTCTATGTTTAAACAAAATATCGAATATTTAGCACAGAAGAAATATGTACGAAACACATGTCAAGAAATGTGAACATTCTTCTTCTATTTAAATTCTTCTCACTAAGTCACAGTGTTGCATCACTAAGGAGCTATTTTATAGATGAGACCCGTGGACTACTCATGTTGTCCATGGGGCTAAGGAGGACCGGCTGGGGCCATTTTGTTTTCTTTGGGAAATGCACATTAAAAGCACAAAAAAGCATCCGATTTGCAGTGTCTCTTTCATCTCGCTCCCTCCCTGCTCCTCCGTGCATAACTCACGCCTCCCCTTCCGGAAAAAAAAAAATAAAAGTTCATTGGAAGCAGTTAAATTCAACAATGTGGCTTGTTTCCTCAACTTTGCAACCAGCCATTCATACTGTGCCTTGCTTCGACGGGACCTCGAAAATAAAAAAAAAAAGGAAAAAAAGAAAAAAAGGGCATTACCGGTGACAGCCAGCTTTCGTGGCGGCAATCGACACCATAACTTTTTAAAACCACAGTAAACCGGCAAACCTGTAATCGGCCCATGCCTAAGTGAGATACACCCATGCTAGTAGTGAGGCCGAATTGAGTACGGTACTCACAAGTGATTTCTACCAATGCTATTGTGTAGCAACATCCGCATGGCTGACAAAGCTTTTCTTCAACAGTAACATTAAACATGAGTGGCTACCGTGGCGTTACATATGGGGGCCTTTACTGACTGGAAACATTGTCAATTTCTTAATAATAGCCTGAAATCGAACATTGGCAAGCTTTAAAAGAGGCAATATTACATTTTTAAGACGACAGAGAATCATTTCATCCCGTGGTCACACAGCATTTGTTTTATCGTAAGACAAGCCGATGCATTTCAGGAGCCTCATTGAAAACATTCACATTTTCCTAATAGCATCCTGAAATCGAAGCTTTGCAAAAAACATGCAAAAGAGGGACGATTTCATTTTTGAGACCAAACACAATCGTCTCCTGCCGTGGTCACGCAGCATTTGTTTTATCGCAAGACGAGCTGATCTTATTTGGCAGCAGGCGTCTACAATGTCAAACATATTTCTTCATAAGAGCCATCCATCCCACACCTTTCCCTGGGCTGTCACCCAAACACATCCACGTCCCTTCCTATTTACACGGGCCCCTCTCACCGTGGCACGGCCCATCACACCACGCAGGGACACTTGACAGCTGTTTGTTGATGTGGTGCCACAGCTTATTCCCTGTGTCTTGTTTGTTTTGATGTCAGCGTTTCAGGATGATGGATGCTAGATGGGTGGGTGGGGTGAAGGGGCCAGGCGAGGGCGCCTGGTTTCACGGCCCACTCCTGACAACGAGGAACTGACACCATCGAGGAGCTTTTCCTGAATGTCAGGCCAGTTTGAGCTGACCGTCGCATTTCTTTTCTGAATGTTACACGATGGCCTGCAGGCTCCTTTTCAGGACAATTAATTCCAGTGAGATGTACGCTATTCCTCGGTGAGGCAAGTGTTTCATCAAAAACCTTGAAAGTGGATAGGAAATGTTTTAAGGGACCTTTTAACTAAAATACTTTGCTATAAATATCTGTGAAGCTGCTATGATGGACATCTCTAAAAACGATCCTCGCGCCATCTGTTCCCGAAAGCATACATTTAGTAACATCAATGTATAAATTAGCCGTAGTTCTGCTTGCGGGATACAGTACGCACGCACACACACACAAACACACACACACACCCACACACACACGTGTAGATATATTTTAATTATACTCATGAAATCTTGTCAAATGTCCTTGAGTCACTTGAATAGGGCAATACAAATCTAAGCTATTAAGTATTATGATATACAGTATTATGACCTGTCAACCAAGCATAAAATTGAAAGAGAGCTAAAGTAAAACTACTTACCCACTCTGAAGACCCTCGCTAGATGTAGGAAAGAAGACATGGTTGTGGCGTTTCCTCACTGGTATAATAACACTTCCTGAGTTCTGCACATTTCACACACTAGTTTTTTTGTTTTGCTGAAAAGGGCCTGTTTCATGCACGTGAGTGACTGGACATTTTGAAACCTATTCTGATACACAAATGCTTAATGTCAATTTCGTTACCTTGATGACCGAAGGTTCAAGGGTTTGATCAGATGAGCAATTGGTGGGAGCAGAGCTAAGTCCACTACTGAAGTGGGCTCCCGTGAAGAAAAAAAGATTTCAGTCCCAGAGGCAGCAGTTTTTACATCACGGCATGTATGTATGTTGCGCAAGGACATCAAACTCAAATATCCCCGGCCACCACGTCAACAACTTCACTGACCAATCAAGCATGTCAGATACTCACACAATTATATGCATCCAAAACAAAACTCGCTGCAGCTCTGCTTACCTTTTGACTTTGACGATTTAGTTTCACGCATGGGGGGGATGGCGGTGTTTCTGCATTATGGTTCCTTTGCATCACAGTTTCAGACAATGTTGTAGCTTCAAAGTAGCTCAGGTGGTCCACCCAGCCAAGCTGATCACGTCATGGGCAGAGAAACACGTGATTATAATGTAAATTGAAGAATGGTTCACTCAGAGACACATTTGCAGGAATGAGTCCAAAAAAAAAAAAATCTTACCTGGTTTTGTTTTTAAATTTCTCACTTGATGAGAAGGAAGGCACTTCAGGGAACCAATTATCTGAATACAAGCAAGAGAAAAACAATTTTCCATAAAATGTCCCCTTTAAGCAATTGTTTACTGAAAAATGTCAGTTGTTGGCAAGCCTCACTGGTCATTATTATGCTAGTCATGAGGGATTATGTATTTGATTGCCATTTCATACATTTTATTAATTGGATTGCTCATATAGAGCAGCAAGGCCCTTTGAAGTCATCGTAAATTGTCTTTCTGGTTCTAAGGTTATCATCATCCTTTTCCTCTTTGTGGCGATGTCACAAAAAAAGCTTTAAAAAAAATTAAAACACAATAAAACAAGTGACAAGCTCATGAAGCATGATGACAATTTCAACTCTTAATTTTGTTGACTTTGATGACTTTTTCCCCCCCTAAAACATTTTGACCTGGATTTGACTTGACTCTATGAATACTAAAATCTGCCACATCCAATTTAATCCTATAATAGAAAAAGAAAACAGCCCAGGTTATACTGGATCAACAATCTGTTAGCAAAGGCAAACCCAAAGCTTTGTTTTTGTATGTTTTGCTGCTGTGTGATGAGAACTTATTGTCACTCTGGTACCCAAGCCAGTCATCAATCTTTGTTCTGAATATATCTCGTGAGTCATGTGTTGACAACTCGATTTCCTGAATAGGCCCAAATAAATTATCCTCCATATTGACGGGTCACAACATGAAAATGAATCTGCTCAAAATTCCCACAGGGTGTTGACAAAAGCACTCACTAGAATGAAAGGAAACGTCACCTGTCATGGCCAATAACCACAGCCGGTCCATCTTACACCTCGACTCCCACCCACCAGCTAACCACCTGACGCGCTGCACATCACAGTCACTTTGAGTGACGTCCTCAACATTTAGGGGAACATTCAATCTATCAGAAGGTTGGAACATTAAAAGCATTATTTTGCATGTGTCACCATGCAGTAAGTGAGATCAACTGGAAGGCTTACCTTACTGATTAGGGCTGGACAATGAATCAAAAGGTAATCATAATTTCCGTGTCGGCTTCTCACGATCATAAAAGCATTATAATAGAAGAAAAATGGCCAAACGGCGTGGTGTTATGTATGTAAGTTCCTGTGCTGTGAATGTGCCCTGCGAGTAACACAGCGGTGTTGCAGCAAGCATTGGAGACATGTTCTTCTGCTGTCCCTGAGGGTGCTTTAAGCTGTTTATTGACACTGGAGTTTACTGTACAGTAAAACTAAGCACACAACAAAAAGATTTACACACATTGTACACTTAAAAAGAAAAAAAATGCACTTTAGGTACATCAAAAACTTAATGCTAGCTACTCAGTGGAAAACCCTGTTGACAAGCTAGCAAAAGTTAGCATTGGGGATTTACCTTCAAAGAACTATTTCAACTAGTTCAAAGAATTATTCACACAAACGCAGTAGGAGTACATATAGACACATAGAATTCACTATGTGAAAAGCGAGCTACATTAGTACTGTTTTTTTGACTGTAGTTTGTTTTCCAAAATCACATGATAGTGATACAGGAGCTTATAAAAAATAAATACAAGAGTGTCTGAAGCCCAGTAGTCTGCCCGTCATTGAAATGAGAATTCATAATTAAATTGTGATGTTATGACAGTGAAAAGAATTTTTTCTTCGCCATAAATAGGGTCCATGATCCAAGCGTGTTGATATTTTTTCCGATCAGTATCAAAGTCAAGCTGAGTAACAAAAAAAAAGGAGAAACCTGAGCAGAAAGGCCAAAGACACCATTACATTTGAATACAATCTGCTGCACAATGCATTTTATCTTCAAATTACACAAATAACCTTTTATTTTCTCCCTAACCAGATAGTGGAATGGACACATTTAGAGTACAGAGCACTGCTGTCATGTCCAAAGCTTTTTTTCATCAACAGTCACTTGATGAGTAGCCCCAGCGGGTTTTAAAAGTGTGCTAACTCAAAAATAGATGAAACCAATGTTCAGTCTGTCAGGCGTTTGTTTTGCGTAGCGTGCAACACAAATACTTTGATCCGCAAATGAGTCACCTCTGTTTCTGTGTGCTGACACACTTTTCATGTTCGCTTATGTTTAAAACGCCATGCGTGCGGGATGCAAAGAAACAGGAGGCAGGCGTTCATACGAGTGAAATGCGAACGTGTAACATCACCTGGATGTTGCAAAAAGTGCAGTTGCGGTTGCGTGTTTCCTTTTGTGCTTGGGCACGAGAAGCAAAGAGCATCGTGATGCACACTGTGTATAACAAGCAAACTGTACCTGTATTTTCTCATCTAGAAGCAAAGCGACATTGACAAAAAAAAATACCAACATCATTTATTATGCTGCCCTGAAAAGTCAAAATCAAAACTCGGGACAGGAGAGGCATCGACTACCTTGCAGCCACAGCTCCAAACGGCAAACAATGGAGGTGCAAAACATGGTCCACTCTGACTCGATGTCCCATGCCTCCCCCCCAGATATGGGCAAAGTTCAGCCACAGGTGAGAGTTGAAACTCTTTCTGACAGGGTTTTCTGCCAGGCTTTCCTAGCAAATCCTCACAATACGTTTGAGTCCGCCAGGTCCGACCGGCATCTTCCCCCACCATCAGAGCCAACACACGGCCAGGTGGTGATCAGTTGCAGAGGCACAAACATTCAGGACCCGTGTCTCCACTCAAAGGCGCGAGGAGGCTACCCTCTCGTCCATCGAGGTGAACCCCAATATATAGGCACCAAGCCAGGGGGCGATAAGTTATGCCCACACCTGCTCGGCGCCTGCTTGGGCAACTCCAGAATGGAAGAGTGCTCAACTCCTCCCAAGGGGACTGGTACCAGAGCCTCAGCTGTGAGTGGAGGTGAGCCCGACTATACCTACTCGGAACTTCTCGACCTCACACACCAACTCAGGCTCCTTCCCTGTCAGAGAGGTGATATTCCATGTCCCTAGAGTTTGTTTCTGTAGCCAGGGATCGGACCGCCAAGGTCACTTTTGCCACCGTCCAGCTCACAGGGCACCCGACCCCTTTGGCCCCTCCCACAGGTGGTGAAGCTCAATGGAAGGGGGACCCATGTTGCCTTTTCGGGGTAAAGCCGGCCGGGCCCCTTGGGTACAGGCCCGGATACCAGGCGCTCACCAGCGAGCCCCACCTTCAGACCTGGCTCCAGAGTGAGCCCCAGTGACCCACGTCCATGTTCAAATTTGGTTTCTGAGCTGTGCTTTGTCTGGTCCCTCACCAAGGACCTGTTTGCCAAGGGTGACCTTGCCAAGGGCCTAAAGCCCCAGACAACTTAGCTCCTAGAATCTTTGGGACATGCAAACCCCTCAACTACGTTTAGGTGATGGCTCACGGAGGGGCTCTCCGGAGTCCAATCTCTGAAAAGTGGACTTGATCACGCCAAGCACTTAATTGTGGAACGTGTGAGCCATCTCAGTCTTCGCTTATCTTGGCAATTAACACTGTTTCTCTGCCTTCCCTCATCAAGCCTTAGTGAGAACGATACTTGTCAGATGTGTAGCTCGTTATATACCTCACAAATGGCCCCGATACTGCATATGATACAGGTTGGTTCCATCAACGCATCATATTTTCTTCATACACTGAGTATGGCTTTGGAAAGAGCTTTTCAGGTTAAACTATCAGTCTCGGCCAGAAGGAAAGTGACATGGGAAAATTGCAACCCCTTCGGAAGACACTGCAGCAATGTCTTGTTAAAGTGACAGGATCATCTACTTTGCCGTGATGTGGCAAGAGCACCCCTTTATTAGCTTTTTACGTCTTTCCTCACCTTGGTTCTTATCAGCGATCTGTCAAAATAATCTCGAACAGTGAGTCAGAGTATAAGGTGGGATATTTGTAAATGTGTTGTGCTCTCCAGTGGGGCCTGTGAAGTTGAACACAAACTGTTCCAGCTGCTGGGGGAACCGGAGTACCCGGAGAAAACCCACGCTGGCACAGGGAGAACATGCAAAATCCAAACCGGAAAGCCAGAGCCAGAATCGCACCCTGCAACTCTGCACTGTGAGGCGGATGTGCTGTTTGTGAATTAACGTGTGTTGGTTCTCTTTGTTGAATTCATGGGTGCGTTACACGCTGTCACCATCTCACACTGTGAAAAATGTAGCATTCAAGTGCAAAATTGCCCTTCAGCTTTTTTCCTCTCAGCCTAAAAGCCCTTTGCCGTTTTTCCCTTTCCTCCTTTCCTGACAAGAACACAGGTGATGTTTTACTCTGCTGGGAGAGGGGGGTAAAAAAAAAAAAAAACACGGGTGATCACCGTCTCTCAAATCATCGCTTTCCTCCATTACCTCCCCATCACATGACGAAGTCTCACTGCTCCAAAGGGTTAGAAATTCATTGGAACAGGTGGAACTGTGGACCATATCCCATTAGCGAGCCTGCCAAAGGCCCATTCCTGGAGGAGTAAATCCTGCTCTTCATGCACCATAGGCACAAACTACTGTATGGAGAGAAAAATATATAGGCAAAGCCCCCAGCGAGCGAATGATGAACATAAAGATCACCATTTTAATGAAATGTCTTTAAAAACACCAAACTTCCCATTTGTGGTGGTTTCGAGAAACAGTCATTTGCTATTAAAGTCAGCAGCTGGAAAAAAAAAGCACTGCCGGCATGTGGAGCCTGTCATGGGTGCATGCGAAGGGCAGGCGGACGAATGTCGGACTTGGGACTGACTCGGCTCTTGCTCCCCCCGCCGGCTTTGTGACTCTTCCCACATGGCAGCGCATGTAATGGCAACACTCGCCTTTCTATACATAGACCAAGACACAATGTCAAAAGCAATGACAATGGTGGGTCGTCCTCATTAGTTCGACTGGTTTTGTTGGGATGAGGACACGGGACAAAAACCTTGGTCTGGAAACCTTCACAAAACAACGCTATGTATGTTGTATTGATGTAGATCAGGGGTGCTCAAATTTTTTGGACCGAAGATCGACTTTTCGACCAATCAACGCCCCGCGATCGACCCGCTACTGCGCACGCACATACACACGCACGCCATGATGAGCAGCAAGCCTGACACGGAGGCATGCGACGCACTTTTGCAGCCTGTTAACTATCGTAGCTCACACGTACCGTTTTCAAGTGCTTCCCTCGTTCCTCTAGATTCCTGTTCTTTGTCCGTGCCCTTGGTGAAATTGTACACGAAACAAACTAAATGAGGAAAACGAAAAGATATAACGCAACAGCTCTGATCACAAGCCGTAATTGCAGACTGCTGAGTGCGAACAACTTCCAGTGACGCAGGTCACGCGCCACCGTAGGTTAAAGAGTTACCTGCTTTATTTTATTTTATTTTTTAAATACTTTTTGTGAAAGTGAGACTGATAGGATGATTAGGGTTCAGTGTACATCAACACAAAAAAATATACATTACAAACATGCACAAAGACACACAAATGGTTGGGGTTTTTTTTCTCCACTACATCCCTCGCGATCGACTTGGGACCGGTCCTCGATCTACCGGTCGATCGCAATCGACGTAATGGGCACACCTGATGTAGATGAATAAAATATAAAATGGAATACAGCGGGGGTCTTTGGTTTCTGTTCCTAAAGTGATGACTGAACCCAAACATGTGGGAATGCACCGTCGTCTATCAGTAACCTATGCTAAAGCCAGGGGCATTTTTATTTTTATTTTTGTTTTTGTCCAATTAGGTTTCGGACTCTATGGGCCTCATTCACTCAAGGTTTGTCTTTCAAAAACAGGCAAATTCTTGACTGCAGCATTTTAGTAATTCAGGCCCCAAGTGTTGCCATGTCAATCTAATCTGCGCATGGCCTTCAAAATCGGTAGTGCTGGCCAATTCAACTTTTCACTATCAGCAATGGAACTCTTCCTTTCATCAATTACATTTCACTTTCAGTTCAGTCGAAGGTAGTTTTGTGCGGTTATCTTGCGCTCTGTACAGAATTGATGGCTTCTGCCATCGTGATGCAATACCGATACTTTGAAGAGGCGGCTATCGTCGAAAATGTCGTCGAAAACATGCCCTGCTTAGGACACATGACCTCGTATTCTTTCACCACTGTGCAAAGTAGCTCCTAGCACGGCGTTCGGACTCTGAAATCTCATCATTACAGTAAATATTTGGAAGAAAAACACTTCCAGCCTATAGTTATAAAACAACCATGTACAAAAATACAAATATGTCAACAATAAGCGTGCCCACTAATGCAGTATGGCCATATATTCTTGAGTGGACCAGTTCCATTATGCGTCGTTGGAAACGTATGGCGGTAGCATCGTAAAACAAGGACGCCCAGTGGAATGAAATACAAAGGGAGCATATATTTTACCAGCAATGAACTTCGGGAAATTGATCCTATAATGTGACCTATGGTCTTGAAAGCTGCCATCAAACTGGGTCTCCCGGTAATTAGCATTTAGGCCCGACTTAATGTCATATTATGTCTCGTTGAAACCCGACCTCATACATGGGGTCAAAATTCACAATGAGCTGCTGCAATTACAACAGCTCATTGCTTGAGCGAAAAAAAAATTCCCGTACCCTCAATTGTGCAAATTAAGTCCACTTTGTCTTTTGGTGGGAATGAAATAAATGAAAGAATAATAAACCTTGTGCGTTTTTTTTTTCTTGAAATAGTTTTGAAAGGCCACTTGTTGCTAGGCAGAGGTTTCCAAAGGCCAACAGAAGAATGCATTGGAGAAAAACAAATCACATCATGGAGGATGTTTGGATTGCCAATACATACACACGAAACAGCACCATAAGAATTGTGAGGCAGGTTTACTGATATTTTTTATTTTTTTTTTTTGCCACTGAATCGATGATGTTTGTCAAATAAAAACACAATCGAGACTGCGAGATAAACAGCCTGGCGGAGCACTCCACATTACTCTCCTGGCCGCTGTCTGCAATTGTTTTCCTCATTTGATAATGACCGTACCTCAAATGGATTAAGTTTATGTATGTGGAATTAAATGTAACTGTCGTTACAGTTTTCCCCAGATTCACACTCCACGCTGTATCAATTTTTTTATTCATCGATTTTTACAGTATACTTCATGTAATGCCTTCAGATGCGGGAAAGGAGAGCCCTGATCGCCAACGCACTTTTCACCCATTCAATGAACTCCAGCAAAACCGTACAATGCACAAATACAATGCGCACACTGGTGAAAAATCTCTCGTCTGCCTTTTTAATAATTTGACAGACCACCGCGAGAAAGATGATGTCGGCAGCAAAATGAGAAATGCAAAAGAGTACATTGAACAGGCCTTTCAGTCTGGCTCCGGCTTTCTTGTATGGTTAGCTTCTTCTCCCTGTGCCGGTGTGGGTTTTCTCTGGGTACTCTGGTTTCCTCCCACATTCCAAAAGCAGACATGGCAGGTTAATAGAACACTGTAAAATTGTCCCTAGGTGTGAGTATGCGTGCGAATGGTTGTTCGTCTATGCATGCCCTTCGATTGGCAACCGGTTCAGGGTGTCCCCCACCTACTACCCAAAGACAGCTGGGAAAGGCTCCAGCATGCCCGCAACCCTCGTGCGGATAAAGCGGATTAGAAAATGGATGGATGGATGGATTTGCGTGTGCGTGCGCATGGGTGTAGCAACCCCCCCCCCCCGCTCCCTCGCGCCCCCCCCTTGCGCGTTCGCTAATAGAGTTGTTTAGTCACAGATCTGTGTGACAGGTGGCCCTGCTGGCCTCCAGTGTGTGCTCAGTACAAGTGCTCTCCTGGGTGAGGAGCTGTCGCATCCACTTACACCAGGGAACCATTCCTCTGGCCCGTTTTTCTTCAACCGCAACTAACTTCGCCCCGCTTCTCCAGTGCGTGCCACTTTTTTCTGATGTTTCATATTCCCAAGTCAACCTCCTCTTTCTTGCTGAAAAAAAAAAAAAAAAAAAAAAAAAAAAAGAAAAAAACATGGCCAACTGTGCGCACAAATGCCCACAACAAACATCAATGCTCTTTAAAGCACAAGAGGGAGTGAGGCTCCGGCAACATTTTAAAAAGTAGCAGACAGGCTTTTATATTTTTTTTTTTTTGCATTTTGGCGTGTCTGACCAAACGCACACGCAAGCAACACAATACAGCATGCGTCCATATTCATAGACCTTTTTGTGTCAGTGTGTGCTGCAAGTGCTGTCTCAGCAGAGCGTGGGTTATGTGTGACAAGTGAAGCAGGCGCGATTGGTGCAGGGGTGGGGGGCGGGGGGGGGGGGGGGTTGAAGAAAATGTCATTTTTGTTCTGCATCAACAACATGTCACCAATAGGGAAAATAGTCCTCCAATGCGTGTGCTCCAAAAAACACTTACTGTAGGCTATCAATTATGCAGTTTGAACTCTGGCATGCATGGTTAGTGGAAGGGGGGGGCATCTGAACGAATGACAAAGCTTACATGATTTAACGCAACAATATGGAGTAATTTGAGCCTAACAGCTAAAAATTCACAGTGAGTGTATGCGCAGTGCAAATAAGGAGAATAGCATCTCTGTCATTGCTATGGCAACCTCACATCACTTTTTTTTTTTTTTTTAAATATTAGTGGGCAAGCAAGAACAGCTCCAGCTCGTGCCGATGGTGAACATGTCTGATTTCTGAGGTTCTGGGTAACACATGCCTGTTAGGTTCATCACGATTAAATTGTCGAAATTGTCGTGAATGGGAGTGTGATTGCTTGTTTTTCTAGATGTGGGCTGTAATTGGTTGGCAACCAGTACATGGGGAAAACCACTTCTTGCGCAATGCCAGCTGCGGTACGGACTCCGTCTCACCCGCAAAACGAAGGAGGACAAGTGCTTGAGAAAATTGCCATTCCGGTCACTTTCTAATTAGCTATTGTTTGGTTTTAAGCACCGAGCACAGACTCAGTGACTCGAATAAACTCAAATGTTAACCACACACAAAAGGATTTTCACTCCTAAATTCTGAACAGGTTTACCATTTATGACTTGTCAACCCCAAACTGGTTTTTTGGAGCCAATCAGGGTGGAAAAGTCACTCTCAAAACACATCAAAGGGTAATTGGTCGGCGTAATCTTTGAGAGGCATTTGATGATCAGGCCTTTGCTGACTGTGAGAGGAAGGAAAAACCTGGTTTCAAATCTGTCCGATTATCGGGATGTGCAAATTGTTAAAACAACAAAGAATGGATGACAAACTTAAAAATTGAGCATGAATTTTGATTACCATTAAAATAAAGGACATTTCTTGTTTTACCTCATTTACAAATGAGCTGCCCGTTGTTTTTTAAAACACCAAATTTGCTCACCCTCGGTCAACTCAGAATTGTTCATCCATCTGAATGGACTGCATTGAGGACACACTTATCTTCAGTCCAATATCTGATAAATGTTTAGCCTGAGAAAAGTAAAAGCGCATTCACGCAGAACTCGTAATACATTTGGGTCTTAATTTTTGTATTCTGTCATGCATTAGTAGGAGTAGAGCGAATGTCAATCAGCCTCTTAGCATTCGCACAATGAAACTCAAAAATGTTCTTTGCAAAGAGTGCGGCTTCACATGTTGCCAATACAATCAAAACAACGCTGCTGACTGCATGCCGGTCTTCTATTCCAACCATCCCATTGATCAAAGCATTGTTTCAGTGCCTTGTCTGGGATTTTGGGCACACCTGCGTCGCCTGGAAGTGCTTCTTCTCCGAACCACTCTGCTGTGAATGGAGAGATAAGGCTGATTGAAATATGCTCAGCTTTGGAAAGCTGGCAGGGAATTTTCATGCAGTGGAATTACATTCAAGGAGCGTGGCGTGACGTGCATAAAAGACCACGAGTGCCATCAGTCGGTTTGCATCGCCTGGGTCGATTGTTTGCAAAGCACACTGGCGCCACGCTGAGGTGTCTCTCAGCAATTGCAGTCGTTCGACGGCCGGGTTTGAGGAAGACAAAACGGTCTGTGCCACTTCCGTACTGCCTAATACTGTACGTTATGTGAACTGTATTATCATATGCAAATGGTTTGATTATCTTCCAGCCAGTTACAATTTCTATTCTGGCAATTTTCCCACACGCAATGAAATCATGCCCCGTGTCAAAATCATTTAATAGACTTCCATTATCATTTTATCTAAAGCCATTTGAGCTGCTTCAAATATTGCTGACCTCGCATGTTTCCACTGCACACACAAGGCGTTACTTCTTAATAGCGCTAAGATCCCTACTGAGTGGCTTAAATAGACAACTTAGGTAGTGTAGGACCAAGTTTTTTTTCCCAAATTATACTAGTTGACAGACCCGCATTGGCATGACAGATTTCTGTTTGAAGGATTCCTCCTTTATTTTTACTGAATACCTAATCGTGTAACATAAAACACACAACAGGAAGTATTGGCAATAGATGCTCACTGATCTGAAGCCTCATGAGGTACAATGGTGTCTTGAAGGTGGGTTCCAAGTTGTATGCAGTTTACAGGAATGTATGCCTTGAAACTTCAGAAATGTGCACTTTAGGGCCTCTGAACTTTGGAGCTTGTAATGGATCGAACCAGGTACTCACCTGCCAACAGGACGGACTCCAGCCAATGAGACAAGATTATTCTGTGGTGCCCTTCCTACCCCTGTTGGTGATTATATACAGTACTTGCAAAAGAAGTCACTGCTCACCCCCCCCCCCA
>CAAKHF010000158.1:24161-38370 GCA_901007745.1 Hippocampus kuda
TGTGAGCAGGCCCACTCGTCAGTTTTGTGGGTCACGATGAGGATTAGAGCCAATAGCGGGTTGTTAATCTGCAACACAGGAAGTTCTACAGTGTGTGTGTGTGTGTGTGTGTGTGTGTGTGTGTGTGGGGGGGGGGGTTTGGCTGTATGTCAAAGCCTTTAGCTTGCGTAACAGATAGAAAAGGCTTGGCGTGGTGCGCCGCCAACAAAGACAGGGTCTAACCAAGCATGCCTTTATTACTCGAGTCCCCAAGACCATTTAGCTTACAGCCCGCCTTGACCAATTCCCTCGGGATGTGCGAGTTATTTGACATTGTTATGAATATGCTCATTTTAATTGTTTAGCTAGGCAATGGAATTGAATGTACTGTATGCGTTTCATAAATCTGTCATAATTATATGCTGGCTAATGAGGGACAACGGTGTCTCCGTTCCGCGCAGCTACTGCAAATAAGCAAACACTGTCGGTCGTTCCCCATTGCTGGTCACGTGTGATCGTCAAGAGCACAACTTTGGAGGTTCCACTGAACATCCTTTCAACAGTATTCATAAACTGCATTTATACAATTGTGCAACAGAAGCCATATTTCCATCAACAGGCATCATAAATTATGATCCTAAATGGCCAAGGTAAGTGGAGGCTTCACAATGAAAATGACCTCGGTTCAAATTGAATATCGTCCTGTGGTTCTCTTAATTAAACGCACATGGGCCGTATCAACAAACATTCAGCGACTAAACTGCACTTGAAACGCATGCAAATTGGGAGAATTGTGGCGAAATATCAATAATTAGACGAGTGGGGGCTCCCCCTGATATGTGTGATGCCTCGCAGCTTTCACAGCGAGACTGCCTTCATAATGATTTATGTGGTTTGTTAATGTTTACGTGCGTGATTTACATATCAATGTAAAATAAAGGCATATGCCTCGTGGCTTTACTTGTCTTTGCGAGTGCGACTTGCGTGCTAATTGTTCGTATGGAACAAGTTGTACAAGAATTAGGTCAAATGTAATGAGCTAAATAAACGTGTTGTTCTTTCTTCCTCATTTCAGCGACATTCCTACTTGTTTTCAAAACAAAGCCAACATTTTTCATTGCCACTAAAGACTATTATGACATGTCCTCAATTAGTGGCTGTCCCTCTATTACAGTCGACACCATAGCCCAAACACCTCACAGTGTGGTATCTTGTGTCTAGCAACTATGTCGAAGTGAGAGGTGGAGCTTCATTCATTCAGCACTGTCTAGCAACTACATTGAATTGAGAGGAGATTCATTTATTCAGGCCAAAGTACTGTCTGAAGGCCTTTCCAAATTGAATTTGGTCAGCTTGGTGTTTGGAGGGGGGCGAGGGGGGGTGCAAGGACGACAGCGTCCCGGTGCAAGCTTGCTCATATTTGGAAGTGCTTGCTTGGTAGACAACCAGGAAGTAACAAAGAGGCTTTTTTTCGCTGGTTGGTCTGTTGCTGTTAGTACTCCGACTTCACACAGACAGTCTTTCTCCGATTGGATGCACATGCTGACATCAGCACTGAATATTTCTCGTGTTGAGGGCATGACATCCCACCCTTGAGCTCTTGTAATTCATACACAATGAATGGGTTCGTCAACGGTATGCTGCGTATTGCTAAGTGCAACGTGGGAACTATAAATAAATCTACTTTCAATTTATCATTTGTCCCAAAAAAAAAGCCTTCTTCCACCTGCAGTTGAGCGAATAAACATCTGGTGCCACTACGGTCAGCTAACCTTGACGGTGTTGTGTTGATACTTAATGGAGAGTGAAAATTAAGGGAGTGTAACAAACTGTAAGGCAAACATTAACATACATGGAAGAGTAAAAGTCACCTCTAAGGGTCGTGACCACACCGATCTTCCAGTGCAAGATCATACATAAGAAGCCTACTTCTGACATTTCAATGGATTTCCAGGCCCATTTTGATTTCTTTTTGTACAAATGACATGAAATTAGGGTGAATTTTTAGATAAGTAACAGCTCAAAAAGATGAGATTTCTTTATTTTCTTTCACAATGTAACATTTTCGGATTTATTAGCACCGTTATGTAAGGGCAGTGTTGCCACATATACCTTCAAAAAGGACCTCAGTCATTTGACGAATAACTTAATTTTAAAGGACCCATGTTAGATTACATGTTACTATATTAATGTCGCTATATTTTTGATTTTATGGATGTGAATAAGTCCAAACATGTCCAAACATCCTCATCAAAGATAAATGGCGTAAAATCCAAAATACTTGGCCAATTGTTGTAATATTTCTGGAACATCAAGTGGGCTTGCGTTTACATGTCCACATGAATTTTGCTGACAATCGATCACAGTTTTTGGATATTAAGTCATGTTACCGTTTGTTCTCGAGTAGGCAATATGAAGAGGGTATGCTCCCAACCTCAATCAAATCAAATATATTGCGGCTTTTGTTCTCGTACTTTCAGACTAATTAGGATATGCATAAACGTGCGCACATACATTTTGGTGACAATCAACCAAGGTTTTTGTACATAAGTGACGTACTATTTGTTTCTCTACGAGGTAACTCGAAGAAGCAAACTTACGACTTGAACAGAGTAAAACAAATCTTCAGACTTTTACTTACATGATTGACAGGCATGGCAAGATGAACGATGGATGAATGGGTCTGTGTCAGAAGGGCAGCCGACGTAAAAACTGTAGCAAACAAATCATGCAATTGATTCGCTGTTGCAATCCCTTATCTAGGGTACCCTTTCACTGTACACGGTAGACAGACACAGATTTATATTCAGACCAAGTGCAATTAAGAGCGTTCAATGAATGGAAAATGCACGTTTCTGGAATAAGGCAGGATGACCCTAGGTAGACCCACACTTCTCACATCATTCTTTAAAATGAGCCTTTATTAACAAGTCGTATGTATTACTCTTATATTCGTTATCTAAAACATCCCATTCTTGTGGCGCGACTCTAATTGCCCCACGGGGATAAATAACGTTTTCTGAATCTGACTAAAAAATGTGTGTGCACTATCAAGCTGCCCTTTCAGCTGTAACTGCTGGGACGTTCAAATACCTCGGAATTTTGAGGATCCAGAGTTGTCTGAACAAAACAAACGATAATTCAGCCACGTGGGTGGAAAGGAAATATCATTTTAACATCATGTTGCACTGTGTATGTGCAACTGAGCGATGTAAACATTCAAACATTATTTTCGGCTTCTAAAATAGCTTCGAGACGTATCAAAGATTGTGCATACTGACGCATGTCATCGATGCATGTAAAAAAACACGCCTTAGGTTTAAAATGAGAACGTTTACTTAGCGTCAAAGACCAGCGAGTGTTTAGATGAGCTCATTTCTCTACGAAATCAAAGCGTTTCGGGCACATATCTGCACGAAAAGGTGGTCGTGATCGCCGACACAAAGATGATTTCATATGCTAACGTAACCACACATACGGCCTTTAGCACATCAGGCTAGCGAATTAAAATAGTCGCTTTCCTTTTTTAAAATTGCGTTATAGCATCATTTTTGGTAATAAAAAACTTTTGAGGGACAAACGAATTGAAATACATATATATTTAGCATCAACACACCTGCAAGTAGAGCATAGGAGAGCGCTGTAAGTATGACTAATTCAATGACAATCTGGAACTTTATCACACTTAATTACCACAGAAATATATACGCAGAACACCCTCGATACAAGGCGCAAAATTACTAGCATACGTTTAGTAGTCATATATAAAGCCCGGGTTGATGATTTCTAACTCGACTCAACTTTATCAGTTCATTAGTTGCCATTTTCAACATTTATTGCTTGAATTCCTACTTTCAAAAATCACAAGAACGCACCAGAGGTTGCGGTTCAAATGATTCATTTTACCGAGAAAAATTATGCAAATCCACATAACATGAGGAAATAATCGGACTTCCTAGAATAAAAACATTGCTTTATTTTAATCCAGTGGTACTCAAAAGTTTTTACATTAACTACCACCTAAATAAGTGCTCAAGACTATAAAGACTAAAATACATTAGTGAAGAGGGCCCAGGTGTGCATCAAAACACGACAGGCTTTATACTTAAAATTATATTATTGTAAGCGACTGACATGCATGTTGTGAAGAGTTATGCTTGTCCTAAATATGATGGGGGGGGGAGGGACTACCAAATGTTAAAATGTATTGCACACAAAAATTCAATAAATTGTGTTTCAATAATTGTTTAAAAACAAACAGTTCTATGCCATTCAGCAAACTGTATTTTACTTTTAAAAAATTAAATACGTACTTTGACAGTGATTCTTTTGCTTATCACTCAAGAGACACCATGCACTACTAGTTGTACCCATGTAACCTGTGGGTGTTCAACTGCGTTGCATTTAAGAATATTGGTGACACAGCAGGATTTCTTGTCCTCCGTCAAATCGTCTCAATCACAAAGACTGACGAAAACAACAGAAAACAATGTCCTCCTTGTCAATTATATTGATACAATGTACCCCTCCCCATGGACTTTATGAGAAAAAGGGCACACAGACACAACATACCTGACGAAAACAGCAGAACACAATGTCACAATACAAGCACTTTCATCAGGAGAAATTCAACACACTACAGTATTTTCATACAGCAAACAAACCAGGTACGGTACTTGGGTTTTTTAATGAGAGGATTTATTTGGGGTCGCTGATGGTCTGCCACTGTGCTGCCCATACATTTACAGTATATATAGATATTAGTGGTGTGTGTGTGTGTGTGTGTGTGTGTGTGTGTGTGTGTGTGTGTGTGTGTGTGTGTGTGTGTGTGTGTGTGTGTGTGTGTGTGTGTGTGTGTGTGTGTGTGTGTGTGTGTGCTGCTTAAGGGCTGGACAGCACAACCCTCCTCACATGACGATGAGCCTTGACTCAACTTATGGTCACGCAGTGTTACTGATTGCACAGCAAGTAAAAATCCCTGACTCCTCCCAACTTGTGCAGGCATTATTATAACTCCCGAGAGGTGATGCCAGGCGTGCAATCCCAGGGTACCATTGCCGGATCACGTTCGAATGACAGAGCGGCCATCAGCTCCGCACAACCTGCTGCTGCTATGTAAGTACTGCATGACTGTTTATTGTATGTGGCTGTCTTATGAACTGACAGCATATTGTCCAACTACTTTTACAAATAGCGTCGACAAAAATTATCGATGTGCTGTATGGTACAAAATGTTATGATCCAGCATTGATTCGCAAGAGTAAAATATCAAAATCATTACCCTGATGACATAACCAAAAAGCACAACACCTTAAAGCGTTCATAAATAGAACAGCTGAAGGCATTCAAAGGCCAAGCAAAAGAGAAAAAGTAGTTTACTGTATTTAATAAAGCAAAAGTTTTAAAGACATTTACAGCAAAGTAAAGAAGAAAAAAGTCGCCTTCGAAAATTAAAGGGCCGTATCATAAAAGTGATTTATAAAATGCATGGGATTTTTTTGCAGTTTCCAATTTGTAAGAGGGAATCGTTTAACAGAGACAATAACACTGCCTCTTAGTGGAGGAGGGTGGGCCTTTTCACGCGTGAATGGTCAAACTTGAAAATAAATGCGCATCGCAGATGGATTTGCGTGAATAATTTTGAGACAAATCTCTCCTCATACAAAAAAAAGCAAGCAATTTGCAATACTTGAGACTGCTAATTAATTTGTAAAAATAACACAAGTGCGTGGACTGAAGAAAGTGTCGGGCCGAAGACCAGTGAACTGTGCAAATCAATGAAAGGCAGTTTTGAAAATGCCAACAAAAATGGTCATGACACATCGTTGTCTATTCAGCAATACCATTTTGGAACTTCTGAACTATAAAGGCTGACTTTGAGTCAGTCACAAGACGGCGTCATGCCATATCAACGGAGCTAGCCCTCGTTTGCACCTGCTTTTCAGACACGCCATTTATAAAAACGCAAACTCAAAGGATAGTTAAAATGATCAAGAGATTAAGAATCAGCATGTGTGATTACCGCTTTAGATGTTACTCAAAAATCAATTGATTATTGCTTGTAAGAAAATGCATAATTTGCACAATTTAAAACGGCATGCCTACGGCATTGTTTCTGCAAAAAAACGCAAAAGTTTCTGCACTTTCTTTTTTTTCCTTGCAAATTTGTGTTTGTTTTGTCTCACGGAAATGACTCGCAACTCCCCCGTCGACTATTTAGTAGTCAGCCTAATGTAGGCTTAAATTATGACAACTGGGAAGATGAGGCACACCGTCTCTACTTAAGGAAGCCAAAGCTCAAAGTTTAAATTTAAAAAAGTGAGCACCGATGAGGACAAAATAAAGATTTTCACTCATGGAGACAGCATTTTATACACTTGTAAATTAGTGTGCAGATCAGTGTAAATCTGTGTGGTGCATGCAACATTCTTCATTCTGTTTGTCACAGGAGCAAAATGACGGGAATGGAACATTTAAAGACCAAGGATTTCTGGAGGGCCGTAGGTGCAGAATTCCTGGCCATGCTTCTGTTTGTGTTTCTCGGTGTGGGCTCCACCATCAATTGGTCAGCATTGACCAAAAGTACGACAAGTACGCCAACACCTGACCCCAAGGTCCTCATTTCGCTGTGCTTTGGCTTATCCATTGCCACCTTGGTGCAATGCTTTGGCCACATTAGTGGCGGACACATCAATCCAGCTGTCACGGCGGCGATGCTCGTGACCAAGAAAGTGACCATAGTAAAGGCGCTGTTCTACTTGGTGGCCCAGTTAGTGGGCGCAATGGCAGGTTCCGGGATCGTGCGCCTCGTCACACCCTCTGACCTCACGAATAATATGGGCATCTCTGCGGTGAGCACTCTGGCTTTGACATACTTTGTCTTTCCTTTAAAAAATAATAATCAAAAAAAAAATCTTTGTGTTTGCTCAGGTGAATGCAGAGGTGGGGGTGGGAAAGGGCTTACTGGTGGAGCTGCTCTTAACGTTCCAGCTGGTCTTCACCATTTTTGCCACATGCGACTCCAAACGCACTGACCTCGGCGGATCGGCTTCCTTGGCCATTGGGCTGTCCGTAACGATTGGTCACCTTTTTGGGGTGAGTACGCCATGAAGAAATTTGGTGTGAAATGACGGTAAATTACTGGCAGCAGGGACACCGATATTTTGATGTTGCTTTACACGGTAATGTATTTTCACAGTTAACAGTGCATAACAGTGGCTGGTGTGCTAATTTTACACATCTTCTATGTAGCCACAACATCACATGCATGACTTGGACAGAGCAGGATTCGAACAGCGGACCCATCAATTACCGGACGCTCTACCTCCTGAACCATGGCCGCCTTGTATTTTGAATTTTATCACAAACACATCTAGCAACATTCATGCACCACTATTGGCCTGTCTGTGCCAAATGAAAAGCTAGAAGGTTCAAGTGTACCTCCGACGGTCCATTTTGAGGTCTTGATGGGGAAACAGATCAATATTTTATTAATGAATGTCTAGTGTTCCCATCCTTATGTCTAGGCAGTCTTGTATTCGCCAAAACGACATCCGACACCCCCATGGTTAATTTTAATGCATGGCAATCAATAAAGAAGCGGAATGGATTTTCTGTGAAGCGGTGCAGATAAGAATGCGGTGCCTATCTCTACCACTTCACAGAAAATGCTGTTTTAAACTGATTAGCTTGTTGTTCTTAACCAAGCCCTAACGGTTAATTTACATATTGGCATGACTATTATTGTTTTTTTAAATTTTTTTACAATAATAATAACACTCTGTTCTAATACTGAATTGATGACTAAAATAATTGTGAGTTGCAGCCCGAAGAGACAAGGTAGGTTCTCAGTGAGTTGAGCGTTCTCCGCGAGTCACTTGGAGATGATTTCAAGGTGTACCTTGGCAAGTTTCTCCATTTTTCGTCATTGCAGCCTACATCAACGCTAAAGTCTTGCACATTTCACTCTGCAATCACTCCGCCATTTTTTGACTTGGCGACGGCCCTTTAGGGCGGCGCTGGGCCCGTATTTCTGACGAGGCGAATGCCCCGCCCCCTGCGAAACGATATTCCATCAATTTGCTGGCTCTCGTCTGCTCCCCAGCGAATGCGCGGCTCTGTACAAACCTGCTTCTTCCTCAAAAGTCGCTTTTTATGGTTTGATAAAAGTGGCACTCTTCAATCCAGAAGTGTGGTCAGGGTTGGCAAGTGAAGCCGGGCTGCCCCCTGCTGGCCGTTCTCTGCGTGTGAAGAGTTAAAAAAACAACAACTTTGCTCAGGAAGATTCTTGGGTATCATCACTGGGAAAACAAACAGTTGGCTTCTAGAGGACGTAACTTTGCTAACAACTCAACTCAAAGAACGAACCGCCTCGATGGGACTGACTGATTAATACTGCCGGGGGCCCGGATGGCACTGGGTGACCCGGGTAGTAGTCAATGATGGGAACTCCTGCCATTTACGTGCATGTTCCACAGAGCCAAGGGCTGCTATGTACATTTTCTCAGACCACAGTGTCTGATCATTAATGCAATATTGATCTGCCCTTCCATGATGTTCACAAATAGTCCCTCTCACAACACGAAATGATGTGACACTGCGCTTCCGTGTGCTGGTTCACACCCACGTGCCCATCTTTAGTTGTAGTTATCATCGCATGGCAACCTGCCGCTGGGAGCTTGCCGAAACCCTCCTCGAGTGCCCCCTATCCAGCACGCTTCAGATGTCTCCCTCCGGCAACACACCTGATTCAAAAGATCAGCTCATCAGCAAGCTCTGAGAAGCCGATCATTTGAATCACTTGGTGTTAGAGGAGGGAGACACCCACTGATTTGCTCAAATGAATGCTGTGTCGTAACGTTCCGCATTATTGTGACGATTAATTTTTTTGCAGATTCCTTACACAGGAGCCAGCATGAACCCTGCTCGTTCCTTCGGCCCAGCAGTGGTCATGGCGAATTTTAAGGATCACTGGGTAAGAAAGCTTGATGATGATCAAGAGTTTGAAACATTCCCTTTCGACTTTAATCACCTTGGTAGCTCTTGGTTTAAATGGCGTGTGTGATTGTATCGTCACATCCGGCTCATGAATGAGATTACCCTTCACAAAGATTGCCAGACTATTCATTTACCTTTGTCCATTTTAGGCTACATGCTAGAATCCCTCAAAAAAAGTATCGAGACCCCTAATAATAATCGGGCCTAATTTGAGGTAAAAAAATTATCCTGAGTGATTTCTCACCCATCTGCATGTCGTTGAGTTTGGCCGATTCACGGACTCCAGCCTATTAAGTAGCGACTCAATCTATTTACCAGGGACAAAATGTTAACTTTCTTGTCCATTAGACTTTGCCTCTGACAGGTTGGTGTTGGTATGGGAACAAACAGATTTTGTGGATGTGGTGTGCTTTATTGGTTTTCATTTTTCATGTGTGGAGACTCATTCATCCATCCATTCATTTTCCGAACCGCTTTATTGTGGGGACTTATGATTTTTAAAAAATGGTGAAGATGTTGCAAATAGGTGTGTTTTGTACCCCTTTCTAGGTTTACTGGCTGGGGCCCATGCTGGGTGGTGTGCTCGCGGCTCTCCTGTATGATTTCCTGTTCTGCCCGGCCTGTGGCAAGCCAAGTCCAGGACAGGTGATTCCTAAGGACCAAACGGTTAACTACAAGGAGGTGGACAAGGACGGGCCAGGCTCCATGCAGCCGGTCAAAAGGAAGAAGAGGACCGATCGGAAAGACCCGCCGCCAACGAGAGAAGTGCTGTCCACTGTATGACGAGCAGATTCGCAATGAGAATGGAGATAAGCTACAAGACAGAATGACAAGAGTTTTTGGCTTTCATCTTGAGTCCCCCAACCCTACACCTCCCATGCCTTCAGATAATTCATCCTTGAATGCGTTTTCAGCCTAAGACGGTTTGTGCACTGAACAATTTCGATAACAAGTTGCCATATAGCTTTGCTAGCAGCAGGAAGACGCCTGCAGTCCAAGTGGGTGTTTTATGGTCCACCAATTTACGTAGGAGCTTCATTAGGCATCGGTGAACGAGTCAGGAGGAAAATTGGGCCTTGTTATTTTGGGATTAGTGTCACATTTACTCCTGGTTAAGCGTATTACGACACAACTAATGTACGGTAAGGTGGCCTACTCTTCTCTCTGATCAGTAGGGTTTGCATGATTCCAATCTATTTAAATAACTTGTTCATTTACTGTACAGTTGAACCCCGCTAATCACAGGGAATTGACCTAAACCTAAACCAGCCTACAAATAGCGTATAGGTGATGCCCATTGAAATGCATTGGATTAAAAAAAAAAGGCATAAAAACCCGAAAACAAATCCCCGAAAACAAATCCCCCCAAAAAGCTGAAAAACATTCAATGCACGGAAAATGGAGGGAATTGACACTAAATCTAAAAAAAATGGTCTTAACAAAGGGTGAAAAAAAAAAATCAGGCGGGACGTCTGCCTCACAGTGCAGAGGTGCAGGATTCGATTCCGGCTCCGGCCTCCCCTGTGTGGAGTTTGCATGTTCTCCCCGTGCCTGCGTCCCCGGTACTTCAGTTTCCTCCCACATTCCAAAAACATGCAGGGCAAGTTAATGGAACTCTCTAAATTGTCCATATTTGTGAGTGTGAATGAGAACGCCTGTTCATTTCTGTGTACCCTGTGATTGGCTGGCAACCAGTTCAGGGTGTCCCCCGCCTGCTGCACAAAGACAGCTGGGTTAGGCTCCAGCACGCCTGCGAACACCATGAGGATAAGTGAATTAGAAAATGGATGGATGGATGAAAAAAAAAATCAAGAAAACGGACTGCATAAACTGAGAAACTTTAGGTGATTAAACGATGGCAGCACAGAACCTAGCTGGAGTGAACGAGATTGTGTTTGTTGTAATGTCTTGTTTTGCAGAGACGATCAGTGATGTCACTGATCAATCATGTGAATTAAGACATGACATTCGATCACCGATTTTGCATAAGATGCAAAATACCTGACGATCTGATCCAGTCGATCAGATTTGTGTAAAGTCTGATTTTCAGTGCTTAGCTGTATGCTCTCTCGTGAAAAATTTTCTATTTTTTTTAATTTACACTGTGAAATAATTGTACTTCATACTCCAGGAGAATATATGGTTGTAATAAATTTCATGCACTGGTTTACCTGTTTTATTCCATCATCGAATAAAAGATGGATGGCTCGATTGTTTAGCTTTTTATTTGAACTCAACTGTGTATCATCTGGTCTGGAAATTGGTGCTGTGAATTTTATGTAATGTGACAATAAAGTTTTACCAAAATATGGACTGTACATAACTATCGACTCAACACATCAGAGATGAATGACACTACAAGTTTTTGTATCTTTTAGCTTTTGACGATCTGCTACAAAAAAATATTTTGTGGGCTGGGGATATGGGCGGCATTTCACACATTTTGTGGAAGCAGGTACAGCACTGGAGCACACCCCTATCATGATAAAAAAAAAAAAAAAAACATCCAGCTGCAAGTCACTTATCCTTGGATGACTTGTGCTTGAGTAATTTCTTTTTTAAGTGAAAATTTCGTATGAACTAATTCCACTGTGATTTGTTGCTCATCGTCACTCCCATGTGCATGACACAAATTGATGAGAATTACCCCCCCCCCCCCAAATACAGATCCACACACACTCACGCGCCCTCACGCGCGCACGCACAGTCAGAATGCGTCAACAGCATCACATCGTGGTCTCTTGTGTAAAATAAAGGCTCACCTCAAGTGTTTCTCCAGGGGAGGGCGTCCACGAGCCTTCAATGTGCACATTCCATTGCGCACTTGGAAATACTGTACAACTCAACACATGCGCAGCTATACCTGTGACTGATACGGCCCAGCTAACAATTTTGCAGTTGTTGTCTCCAATATGTACCTAAGTTACGCTACAGGCCTCCCTAATCTCCTTTTGACCATTTTAATTCATATAAACGCGATTGATATAAGCTTGATTCCTGTGTGTATGTGTGTGTGTATGTGTGTGTGTGTGTGGGGGGTGTGTGTGTGTGTGTGTGTGTGTGTGTATATATATATATATATATATATATATATATATATATATATATATATATATATATATAGAGAGAGAGAGAGAGAGAGAGAGAGAGAGAGAGAGAGAGAGAGAGAGAGAGAGAGAGAGAGAGAGAGAGAGATGTGTTATGGATCATTGTCCTGCCTCAGAACACAAGTACTCTCTAGCTCGAGGTCCAGAACTGATGGCCAAATTATTGTTCTTCAGAATTTTATGGTAAAAAGCAGAATTCATGGTTCCATCAATCAAAGCAAGCCCGTCCAGGTCCTGAAACAGTAAAGCAGGTCCAGACTATTGTACTACCACTACCGTGTTTGACTGTTGGTAATATGCTCTTCTAAAAAATTATGTTCTTAAGAAGATACAAATAAAGATACTTCACGTGTGGTGGCTTCACACACACCCCCATTCATTTGCAGTCCACGTGCAGAGGGGTAAACATCTCCTTTTTTAACAGATTTTTTCTTTAAGTTAACAAACATATAGTTTGTTCACGCATCCATCGAGTACAAACTGACTTCTTCACACTTGACAATTTGCATTTGTAATTTCAATCCCCAGCGTGGTGCAGAAAGGGTAAAAGATAAAACACACACCTTAAAGATCATTAGCAATTAATATTTGGGGATTCGTGGAGGAAAAACTGCGTTAAACACTCATTCAATAATTCATACTATAAACAAGAAAGTCTCCCACTTCCTTAATAATTTAGACGTAAGCTAATGTTGATTTATTCAGGAAGGTTTGTGCCACAAGCGCTGCCTGGAGTGCCCACATTTGAATTAAAGTAGGACAGTAGCAGGCGAGTCTGTAATAACATTTGTATAATTTTATTATTGCTCGCGGCCCAGTTCATTTCCTCCTCCAGTAGCTGCGTGAAATTGTTTGATTCTGCAAAGTGCCTTGAGTGTGGCGCTCCGGGCTCGCAGGGAGATGCAGGAACAGGAAGGCTGGTGACACTTCGTTCTGATGCTGTCACACGCGCACACGCACACACACGCAGATAAATAACGTTGCCATTGCCAGGCTTTGCTACACCGGCTCACTTTAATAATTCACGCTGTCTTGAGAATATGATTGATTTTCCCACTCACCCTGTCACTCATGATGAATATTTGAGGGAAAGCATTCGAGAGGGTGTGCAGGTGTAATAATAAGTCATTCATTACACCATCACATCACATACGTTGGAGCGTTTGTCAATATGGTCCTGCAGTTCAAGGCATGCTTGTTATGCAAAGACATGGAACACCCAACATGGCAAAACCAACAATCACACCATTACAACTACGAAGACCTCACGGAGAAGAAATGCAGTTGTATCTTTGAGGGCGAAAAGTGTTGGATTTCCAAGATAAAAACTTTGAGATTCTTGAGGTTAAAAGCTGGCGATTTGAATTTGTAATTTTACTGGAGGGAAGGGGTAGAATTTGGAGGAAACATTTTAGAGAGTCTAGTCGTAGTATTAGATGAAATTCAAAATCATTTTGTTTTGTTTTTTTTCTCATCTTTGAGAAGGTTTTATTGGGTTTGCCGGATAATTCTTTGAAGAATCTTTGAAGTCAAGATGGCGCCCGAGTAGGCAGCCGTCGGCAAGTGCTCTCATGAGCCTTGCTTTTTTTGTTGTTTTTGTGTTTGTTTTGTCACTTTGTGTTTGTTGTTACGTCGTGTGGACCTGATGTGGACTTTTTTCAGCATTTTTTGGCCATGACATTCATCAAGGAGGAGACTCTGTGCTTGGTGGTTGTGCCTTCTCGGCAGCATGGATATACCAGCACTGTTTTTGACTGGGAGGAATGTCGGCGCCATTTGACTGTCGTTGCTGGACAGTCCCGGGGCGCTTGTGTCTTGCGCCTGTAATGGGCAGCATTTTTCACAGCCCCGCTTTGTTCAGCGGAGAGATCGGTGCTGTTGAACGGTCTGCGGCTGGATGGATGTAAGGCTTGAGGAGCCGACGATGAGAGGAAAGGAGCGTGTGGAACTGGGAGTCGCGGCTTGGAACTGAAGTGGATTTACGTGGGACAGGAGATGTGAGCCAATCTCTTTTTCGTCGACGGACGCTACAGCTTCGTGTTTGCTTTCAAAACTTAGCTTGTAGCAGACGTATGCACATTTTGAGCATGACGTCTCTGATCCACTGGTGAAAGGACACTTTGATC
>CAAKHF010000165.1:1475-26796 GCA_901007745.1 Hippocampus kuda
TTTTAATTTAAATTTTTTTTTTTTTTTTAGTCGGCACATTGTTCATTTTTATTGATGATTTTTGTGGTCTTGAAAGTTAAATGTACAGAAATCTTAAATGTTAAGTGGGTGTGTGTGGGTGTTGTGGGGGTATTAACTTTGTAGCATAATTTGCCAAGTTAAAATATTAATTTGTTTTAGTCGGCACATTGTTCATTTTTATTGATATTGTGAGAGTAAGCTAAAAACGATTCGGCGGTTATGTTAACAAGCTAACAATGAATCTCCTCCAAGTCAGTTGACTGATTAATAAAATGCTACACTAACGAAGATGAATTTAATTTTCATGTACCTTTTTACTAGCATCAATACCAGAACAAGCTTAACAACAACACTTGAATATAATCACAATGGTAACGTTTAAAAATGCAACAAGCAGCCCAAAACGAATATAAAGGGCGTGAATAATATTTGCGTCGGGTATTTTGGAGCTATAACGATGAATGGGGAGCTAGCTTTGTACGTGGTTTGTTTTCTTGACTCATTTTGCTAGCTTGTGGGTTTAATGTTAGCGTCACGCAACCGAGATGGTTCGCATCTTGGCATGCGTTGAATCCGGAATCGAGAAAATCTGGTCATTTCAAAATAAGAAAAAAAAAATGGAAGTACTGTTTTTGTTTTTTCTTATATCTGTGGTGATTGTGGACCGTTATTTTAAATGGTTTCTTCTAGGCACGGATATTACTTGTTAAGACTTTTGAGGCAAACTTTTCTAAACGGGGAAGAGACGATTTTTTTTTTTTTTAAACCTCGCAGTTACAGTTCCCGTAAAAGCCGAAACAAATGTACATTCCCCAACTGTTCTCTCGCAACGCTCTTGCATCTAAAAAAGAATGAAAATCCCACCGCCGCATCGGCGCTTGAGCTCCACAACTTCCCTCGGTACGTCAGTGAGAGAAGGAACATTTGGAAAGGAGAAGTAGGGAAATGAAAGGAAAATCAATGAGGGCGGATTTTCGTTTGAGCGGGCCAGTGTGAAAAATCTAGCCGAGCGTTTCACATGCCGCCGAGCCTGACGCTGACCTCCATACGGCGCGCAGATCAATGGACGGGACGGAGGCCACCGGGGTACTGATTGATTAATCAAAGCTAATGTTCTTTTGATCAGCGCGGCCGCCCGATTAACTGGTGAAGGCGAGAGTAAAACAGCGTGTTTTATTTACTCATTCTGGGAATGTGATGTGTGATGACACTCACCGGCGTAGCCTTCAAACTGACCATCTCATCATGAAACGGACTCGCACCGAGAGTTTACTTTCTGGGCAGTAGTAGTTTGCGAGCTACACAAAATCCGTTTTTTATATATTGGTTATCTCCAAGTAAAAACAAAGGTGTAACGTTCCTTGAGTAATTGTAATAAGCGACTTTTGTTCTTTGTCTTTGAATGTCTGCAGCTGTTGTTTGGAGAATGCTTTTAGATGTTGTGCTTTTTGTTTGTGTGAAACGCATTGAGTTGCCTCATGTATGAAATCTCTGTATGACCGTATTTTCCGCACTATAAGGCCCACTGAAAAGCATTCCTATTTCTGAAAAACTTACAATCCGATATGCCTTATATATGGTGTTATAGTCTCGTTATAGTCCCCATTGAGTTGTTTCCCTGTTACTGTTCCTATGCCATCTCGTGGTGATTATTAGCAGGAACCAATTTGAACTTAAAAGGGTTCTGCCAGACACGAATCGATTGTTTTGTCATGCCATTTGTATTTACATCTTTCATGTCCGTATTTGTGACCAGTTCTTACCGGCTGCCAGGAAATAAACCTTATATTTTTATGGACTTTGTGTCATGCTACATCCTGAGCGAGCTGCATATGGATCAATCTTCCGATTTGTTGGACGTAGTATTTTAAATGTTCTGTAACGTGGGTTGTGAAAGCTCTGTATAAATAAAGCTCTATTGTATTGTATTCCCTTTAACCTAGCTCCATCTAGTGGACATATAACAGAATTGCAGCTGCTATTGCAGCTTCTATTCTTTGTGATAATAAGAAAAGAACCTTGCTTGTTGATAAAGGTGAAGAATAATAACTGCTAAGCATCAAAAAGTGTGGCTCCGTACGGTATACAAGTCGGGATGAACGCGGAAGTAGGTAGGCGGCTAGCTCAACGCTCTTCTACTTTGCAAGCCCAACTCGTTTCATTTTTAACGATCTCCTCGACTTCAGAGATTTTCACGTCTTCCTCTCCTCTTCCCACCTCAGTTTACGCGCCCAAACTTGACGCTCTTGAAATCGCGTCTCGTAATTTCGAAGGTGAGCGCTTCACTCTCCGTTTTGAAAGGCCCCTGGCTCCCTCGCCGCCCTTGGGTTTCTTCAATGTCAGCGCTCACTTCAAACGCCTCCGAATGAGCTCTGAGGACTCCGTCGAGAGTTCCCATTGCAAACAATTATTCTGTCCGTGCTGCTCCGACAGAGATTCCTCTAGATTTATATTACCAGGCCACGAGTCAAATTTCCATGTCTCTGTGGTACCGTGTGCTTCACAGAGATTCTGCCGTTGACCGGGCACTTGAGGTGAAGGTAGATGATTCCCTCAGGAGATATCCACAAGTTAGTTACGAGTGAGATTTGAAGAAATAATTCACTGCAAAACCTCTCCAGCCAAACGTCATATTCAGTAACATACTGCTCATATTGCCACCACGGGGGAAGTATAATAGGTATACCGAACGTGGGGAACGGTCGCAACTGCTCAGCAAGCTGCAGTAATATTGATTACTTTCACAGAGGATAAAGAATGTATGCCTGTCTGTCTTCATGTGTTGCTGCACCGTTTGCGTTTAATCACTTGTTTAAAAGGGTATAGCGTCGGCATCAATCGTAGTTTCACTAGCCCACATATGATGTTTTGATTGTGTGTTAGCATCAAGCTAGTGGACTTAGCCGAGACGGTTATATTTTTTTTAAGAAGTGTTCACCAGAGGCCAACCTGTTGCTTGTTGTAACATGAGTTGGGTTTGCTTTTAACGTTTTTTTAGCAAGCCAAAGCAAAATAATCCCATTAAAAGCAAGATAAATAACTAAAACGAAAATTGAAAACAAACAATTCTCAAAGGAAATTTAAGAAAAAATGAAAATGCTTCACTGTATACAAAAAAAAAGTTACTTTCTTCTACTAACTAAAACTAATTAGAGCGAAAAAAATCATGTTTTTATCATTGATGTATAAGCTTTCTGGGTTGATTTTAGATTCTTTTATTTTATTTAGATTTATTTTGGTGTTTGCTGTACATCCATTGAGAAGAAAGACGTCAAGAGTCATGAAAGAATTCCATATTTTAAAAAAAACTAACAAATAAGCATAAAACTGAGCATTTTGAAAAAAAAAAAGGATAAAAATGAACAATTTTTTTTAAAATCAAAATTAAACTATCATAAAAAATCTAAACTATTATCAACCTCCTTTGTCAAGGTCTAACTTTTCCCCCCAAATTATTGCAAAATCCAAACAAATCAAAGCAAGGTTCCCAAGTGGTCTTTTTCACACGGACAGTTTTTGCCCAGCTCGAGTCCAAGTTCCGAATCAGCGCAGAACTTTTTCCAACTTCATATTTCTGATCCAGCTCCTTCTTCCTTGCTTCTTCCTCTGGAGGTCCGACAACCCCTCTGGCCTAGGCACCTGGCTCCTTTCATAGTGTGTGGCTATATCATCCAAAATAGATAAGAAAGCCTCTCTGTTGCCACAGGAAAGCATTGTGAAAGCCTTTCCCCGCCCTCCGCCCCCGAGCAGTGGATCTCAGCAAAGCCCCCCCTCCTGCCCCGAACAAGCTCCAGTCCACAACTGGAACTTTAAAAGAAGCCAGAGTTGCAACAGCGCTCACCTCCCTCGCGGTAGCCGCCCACGTTGAGGAGACACGCAAGCTGCAGCCATGTCCTGGAGGGAAAACGAATCTGAGTAAACATGGCTGAATAAATGAATGCGTCAACTATTTTCTGATTCTGAATTTCCCCATTCTTGCTGGAGGACTCAGGTGAAGTTTTCAACGAGAGTCAGATATACTTTTTTGAGGGCGGGGGGCGGGGGCGGTTAAGGAGAAATATAGCATGAAAATTTAATGACTGCGATGTCATTGAAGCAAGTTCGATTATCTGAATTGATTATTCATCCAATTTCTATTCAATTCAATGACAATTTTTTTTTTTAAATGTCATTATTTTGAGGACATTTCCTGACTTCCATTGATTGAAAATGCTTGTTCGAATAGCTTCAAATTTTTATTTGGATATTGCGCTCGCTCGTAAAATGGAGAACAATCATTGACTGGAATGGAAGAAATATTGGCGCTTGGATACCGCTAAGAAATTTTAGCATTAAAAAAGATGTATTCATTCCCAAAGACGTATTTATACGTCTTTTCAGACTCCATACACTCAATCCCAGGCAGTTATTTATATTTTTTTTCCCATTTTTTTAAGACATAGGTTTAAAAAGGGTCTGAATTGGCATTGCAAAAAAATAATCATAATAATAAATCCTCTTTTATTTACTTTACTCGAAAAATATAAGTTCACGGTCCAAGACGCTTGTCAATCTTTGGCACATAACCTGATGCTGTATTCACTGACCCTGGCGAACCGATCAATGAGTGATCTTTTTAATTAATGATTAACAACCAGGCCGATGATAAAACATCATTCGACCGGCATCCCTTTTGGAATGTGCGACGGGGAGCGGCGCGGCTTCATCGGAATCGATGCTGATCAACTTTTCTAATTGCGAGCCAGCCTCAGACAGGTGAGGCCGGAGTGGGTTTTGATCTCTCAAACATGTATTCTATCTCTTCTTCCCGCCACAAGGGAACGCGCGAGCAAGGTCAGCGCTCAAAGGCAGCGGCGGCACCCTGGGAAATGAGCGCGTGCCAGCCTCCCACTTTTGCGGGATCAGCGCGGCATCAGAAGGATCGCGCTGACACTAGTGAAGTCCCCCGGTACCACCTATCACAACTTGTTTCTGGCACCGAGGAAACCAAAGACCTGCTCTAATTGTATCATTAATATCATTGCGGTCCAGGGCCAATTATTCTCGCTTTGAATTTCACCTGCCGCAACCTTGAATCGGTTTCCGTGCGGATGTTTGAACACAAACAGGCTGGAAGTCATGAAGGTTCTTTTTTTGTTGTTTTTGTGACCAAAGCAAGGTGGAAATAATGCCCATCTAGGAAACTGTGTTTGGATAGTAAAGTACATACAGTACTGTATGTACATGCCCACATTTGTTTAAAAAATAAATAAAATGGTGAGACTGCACCGCAACCCAAAACAGCCAGCCAACTTGACTCTTACTCGCCGACACCCATGTCACTCACCAGACCAGGCTTCAAGAGCAAGTCACACTCACTCAGTCACGGATCCAAATTTGAATCCAAGTCGGAAGCTGCCACAAACACTCGCGCAGCAGCAAAGTCATAATGACGGTAAAAATGCACAAAAGGTCATTTTTTTTCATCAATTTCTTTCACTAATTAACACATTTCATCCCAATTTGTGCCGAGGAGTTAACAGTCCGTCGACCATCTTTTATTAACGACACGTCTGGCGCCGTCGAAAGTTATCAATAATGCAATGTGTCGAGTCTATGATGTTAAATGAATCATCTCAACCAATCCGTTAGACGCGCATTTGTGCCGTCTTGTAAACCCCGAAGGAGGTTGTCAACATTCCGACGTGCGTGATGTTATCGCATCAACGGACTGACGGCGTTTTCTACAACCGCGATGTAAAACTTGTTGACAACGAGAAGACGCACGCCGCCATCCACGGTATGTCCGCGGCTGAGATGGCTCTTAAAACTCATTCCCTCCCAAAGACGGATTTCTAAGTCGTTTCAGACTTCATGCATTCAATCCCAGGTACTTATTTTTTCGGGGATAAAAAAAGGGTTCGAAAATGGGTGATAGTTTATCGGTTTTTTATTTTCTGTCCTTAAAATGGGTGGGGCGGAGGATATTTTATTTGATAATTTGTTGACTTGAGTTTGTATGAGGACTTGCTATTCGGGGCAAATTGTGTCAAAATGAAACTCCTCAATTGACATCAACACACTTCCTTGAGATCATGAACTTTTATTTTTTTGTTGCCGATGATTTCATATTTACTATTTGACAGTAATGAAATGAGCTAAATTCCATGTTATCAACATTAGGTTAAAAAAATGGTCATGTGAAAAAATAGATTTGAATAATTGTTCATTGTCATTTGTTATAACTTGATTTAACTCAATGCCAAGGACATTTTTTTTCATTTTTTTATTTTTAAGAATCCAGGCATTCAATCACGTTTTTATTCTATTTATTTATTTATTTATTTATTTATTTATTTATTTTGAAGGGGGGGTAGGGTAAAGGATCTGAAAATGGCTGGTACTGAATTAATAACATTAAATATGCCAATTTTTAATTCTGTCAGGGTTTTTTTTTCTGCGATGAAATAATGAATCAATTGCTTTGTCATAAGATGAAGCTTCATCAAAAAGTAAAAAAAAAAAAATCGTTGACCTTTCGAATTATTTTATCAGTGTTTTCCTTTATTTGTTACTTATCTCATGTTTCACATTTTAGGACTTATGACTGACATTATTCATAATTATTTGATACAAAAATAAATGCATTTGCTTTATCTGACCAACGTGTGTTCTTCCAATTTTTAAAATACAGTATCCTTCTCGCACGGTGCCCATGACGTCCAACAGCAAGCCAGCACCCAAGGTTATAAAAAAAAAATCTTTTTCTTTTCTCTTAAAACATGTACATTCATTCTTCATCCGCCGCAAACAGCGTGACAAATCCAAAGTGCCGTTCATAATGGATAGTGGGGCCATTACTGACGGCGTGGGCCGCTCGCCCATTTTTTCTTCATCATAAACTACGTGTGGGATGCCGGGGCCTGGGAAAGTGTCGTTTTTCACCGCTGCTGGAGGCTAAAGAAACACTGATGAATTAAACAAGGGGAAAACAATCCATCTGAGCAAGACGATTTGTCAGGCGTGAGGGACTTGATCACCGCTGGCCTGCCGGGTGTTCATCCAAACCGACCTCTTGGTGGGTGGTTGGGGGGGGAGGTGTGTGTGTGAGGGGTGAGGGGTGGGGGTTGCAATGCAAACAAACGTGCACAATGCCAAATGACACCCAGGTCCCAACGCTATTAATGTTACATTGGCAAGAAGTTCGCATTCCGAAGGTTCTGGGCAGATTAGACTGACACGGCAACAGAAGCGAGGCTGAAATTTGATTGGACGAACATCCACCTCGACTAGAAACGGTCGTCAATGGACGTGTTGTCTGCCAATTGCAGAATCTGATTATCTGTGATTTTTTTTTTTTTTATTAGACAAGGCTACGCCCGGATTAAATGAAGCGCCGCAGCCTCACTTCAACATAGTTCCACCTTTTTGCGCGGATATGATAAATAAGAACAAGGTGCTGACGATTTTTCTCACTCGTCTGTGTGGCCATCGATTGAACTGAATTCAGTCCGTTGGTGTTCTGTAATATATTTCCCCTTGCCGGAAGCCATTTTTTTTGTTGTTGTTGATGTCGTTGAGAGCGCCAACATGGATACTTCGACATAGCCCTCACGTCCACGTATCGTGCTATGACACGAAAGAGGATGTTTGAAGGCTTGAAACCCATCAACAAAACCATTAAATTGAACCTAATGAAGCGAAACGGTGTGGCTGATTTGTGTGTGGGGGGAACCATGAGCGTGTGTGTGTGTGTGTGTGATAGGGATCTGAGTAGATGGCCTAGGGAATCAATCAAGTGGGTTCCAGCCTCCACGCCTCCATCTTATCAAGTGGCAGCGCGCTGACCGATGGTTCAGATTTGAGATGATCTACATGCCTTTATGTAAGTGCGGCTAATCCATCAAGAGGCGAGCCGCACAAGCTCACTCCATCATTGCCGCCGAGTCCACACCTCACACTGAGCTTTTGGAGTGTTGTTTTTTTTTTTTCTTTCTTTTTTAAATCGTTGTTGTTGTATATCTGTGGTGGGTAGAGGGTGGGGGGAGAAGCAAAAAGGAAAAACAATTTAAAAGTTGTCAGTTTGCATCATTTATTTCCATCAGAGATGGCGTCATTCAGTCTCGATAAATCACGCGGCCAGCTCGGCCCAGACCTGAGTGAGGATAAGCGGTAGGGGAAAAAAAAAATGGTTAGATGGATGAGCCTAAGGGAGTTTAAAAACATTCAATAAGTAATTCAGTCGCAGTTTGAACATAAACAGTGCGCTTAAGTATTGGGAAAATGAACTTGAATAGCGTCTTGGTCAAGGAACAAGAAATGCACACGTGTTGAACTTTAAAAAAAAAAAAAAGTGAAAGACAACTGAATTAAGCTGATCAAAAGTTTGAGCCACAACTTGATGTGAAGTTTTTTGTTCAGGGACAGCGGTTACTAGAGTGGACAGCTTTTCAGATGATCAGGTTACAGGGTGCATGAAAGGATTAAATGAAAAAAAAAATCACAAAGCGAATCTTTGAGACTCAATTTGATAATTCAGTGATTTTTATTTGCATACCACAAGAGGGAGATAGCATACCCCACTTTGAGAATCGTGTTTTTTTTTTATTTATTCCTTCACTGCCAAGTTTCTTGAGCTCACCACAAACAGACCTCACGTAGCCGTGGCCTCATTCCCAGCCCCTTTCCCTCCTCGCGCAGAAGCCAAACGGCTCCCTGGAGTTTATCCTCCCCATCAATTCCTGCGTTTTTCTCCCAAAACCCTCCCGTAATTAATTCACTCATTTCTTTCCTTCAAGGTCAAGTCGTCTGATATCTTAATTAAAAAAATTAAACGGAGAGGGAAAAAAAAGCATGAAACAGAGAGAAAAAAGTGAGAGAATCAAGTTTGGGTTTTTTTTTTAAATTTGGCCTTCAAATGATTCCTCAGTTTTGTGAGCTGTCCAATCAGATCTTTTCAACTCACTTAACCCTCTTCAATTATCATGCAACGAAGTTTGAACAGAGCTTCAGAGAGGCCTGGGGGCGGGGCTTTTGGAGCATCACCAGAGAGAGCTTCAGGCCATTGGAAGCTCATGGTAGGCGGCATATTGTCCCGTGACGTGATGATAAATCTGCAAAAGCGACCACACGTTTTGTCCGACGATCATTCCAACAGTTTGAGTGACTTTATCATCGACGGTCATCCTGTCGCCCACCTGTCTCTCGATGTCAGCCAACAGGCTGCTGGCTCCCAAGCGAAAGAGGTGAGGAGTCAGCCAGTCGTTACCCAGCTCCTCTTTAATCAGAAGAAGCCACACCAAAGATTCCTTGGCGGTCCGGATGCCCCCCGCTGGTTTGAAGCCCACCTGAGGGCACCACGTGAGAGAAGCGCAGTCTAATTAGACTGCGAGGGAAGTGGAAACGAGCTGGATGCAATCCGACCCTCCTCCACTTGGGCTCCCTCTACAGGTGACAAACTGTATTGCGCTTAAATACAATTGAATTGTACTTTGTGTTCAAATCCAATTTGCATCTTCAAAAAAAAAAACAAAAACATGCAGTTTCATCATAGATGTCAGCAATTCTTTCACATACCACTTGAGGGAGCCAGCATACCACAAGTGGTACTCATTCCACACGTTTTAGAATAATTTATTTGACTTTGGGCCCCTTTTTATACTCATATTTTGAAAATATGATAATATTGGAGCAGAGTTTTATGACTTCAAAACTTTTTTTTTATGCTGTACTCGTCATATCTGAGTCAAGTGTGACAATTTAACGACACTTCACCTTGTGGCCCGTACGTAGGAAGTAGTCACGGATGGCCCTCGCCATCACTATAGCAACAGGGTAGGTGGCATTGACTGATTCCTTTCCAGTGGACGTCTTGATGAAGTCGGAACCTGGCGGGTTCAAGCATAAATTGTAGAGTTGAATGTTTTTCTTAAAAGGAACAAATCGAGGATTTGATTGAATTAGCCCGTGGTGGCTTTGAGCAAACGCCATTCATTTGCAGTCTGGATGATGATATGATATCAAAATCGTTGTGTGTAAAAAAATAAAAAATAAATTATTATTATTGCAGATATTTGATATTTTTAGGTACATATTTCAAGAAAAAAAATTTTTTTGTTCTGTTCTATTTAATGTCCGTACCAAATGTTGGACGCAGTGGACTCTTGATACTCCGGTAGGACAAGAACAGATGTTGCCGCTGATGGCTAACCGAGGGCAGCTGTACTCTCATCAATAAAATCCTTCATTTTTTTTCGCCCCCCCCCCTTCCTTCACAGCCAATTATCAGCGTTCCCGATAAAAATAGAAGATGAAATGACACTCTTTTAATAGATGATCCACAAACTATAGAGTGATAATCAGCCCTTCTGTCTCCCTGGTATATAATGACTGTTCATTACGGAACAGAACAAGATGAACATTTTCCAGTTCATTAAAGACCTGTGCTATGTGTTTTTCCAGTCAGGTCTTTTTTTTTTTTTTTTTACTACCCCTACCCCCAACCCCCAACCCCCACCACCACGCGCTTCTCTCAAAGTGGCATAATCCTTAAAATTCGTCATGGGGTGTCTTAATTACCAGATAATGGATAACGGTTATTAAATACGGGTGGCGGTAATGAAGCTCCATTCATTTGCGTGCGAAGGGAGGGGGATACTGGTGGAGGGAAAATAGCCCGCGTCAAGAGATTAATAGGTGAAATTATCATTCAATTTCAGGAATCTCATACGCAATTCATAGGAACAAGCGGAGATTAAGAAGGGAGAGTGGAGACAAAAAAAGCAATGCATTATAATGATGATCTCCATCACAGCCCCCTGACGATTCGGTGCCCGTAATCGGCTTATTGCGTGACGGCAAGGGAAGCATCTGGCAGGCATGGGGAGTACGTTTTTCGGCATCGTCGGGGCAACAACTGAGTGAAGTGAGTTTGCTCGCCACTCCAGAATGGGAAAAAAATAATAATAATAATTCCGATTACAGTGAAACTCCTCTCCAACGAAATCATGTTTGCAGCAAGAAATTTTTCACAACAGGGGACTTTTCACTGTAGCAAATTTTATCTCGGACGTAAACACGAACACACACAAAAAACATATGTGTACTTTTTATTTTAGCCATTTTAGCAATGCAACGTTCGTGCTGCATCCAAAACTAACTAACTTCCTGTACTACTGCGCATGTGTAAACCAGTGTGGTGGTTGCTGTTGCCGTTTCCGAACGAAGCAGCAGAGGTCGCTGTGGCATGCTGAGGTTGGATTAGACTTTTGCGGAAGGCTTGTTTTCGTTGTAGTGAATCTCGTTGCGAAGCAAGAGCAGAGAAAAAGATTTCGTAAAACGGAACAGGGGGACTTTTCGTCGTAGTGGGAGCAGAAAAGTGGGAATGGCTTTCATGTATGAAAATTTTTTCACACTAGTGGGTATTTTTACCCATGTAGGTGTCGTTGTAGAGGAGTTTCACTGTATTTCGATTACTCAACGTGACATACCTTGAAACAACAACCGGACTATAAACGGAGCAACAATCGTCAAACAATCGCCGTGATAAAACGAATCGACAATTTAAACGTGCAAAAAGTCACGCCGTTGAAAACACAGAACACATTTTTGTTTTTGCGTGAAACCGACCGGCCATCATGGCGACCAAACTGGCCTTGTAGACATTGGCAAAGGTGCCCAGCTCGCCGATGGCCAGGATGGTCTTCATGTGAGCGTCGCCGCAGGCCTCTCGGAACTGACAGATCTCATCATACATGGCTGTGGAAGTAAAAAAAAAAAAATGCACTGGTGGTTCCAGTATGTGGGAGCATTTATCTATTTATTGATGTATTTTTTTTTGGGATGGTTTCTCTACCTTCCCACTGGCCCGTGAGAGCGAGTGTCCTGTTGATGACGATGTCGATCTCCGTCGCGCCGTCCGCCACGGCCATGCGAACTTCCGTCAGCCGCGTCTCCAGTGGGGTCTGACCTGCCGGGAAACCGGTCGCCACTGGAAGAGGACATTTTGATTCCAGAGCACAAAAGTCACAGCTCATTCCGTCATGTTTTCCTATTCCATATTTTTGATCCTGTTTTAAATTGAACGACTGAAAATAATTGAAATGCATTTTTTTTTTTAAATATAAAGCTTTCGTCGACTCACCCGATGCAACGGGAAGATTGGAGTTGGCGGCTTTCAGCGATTTGACCGCATCGGCCACGCGTGACGGATACACGCACACGGCGCCGGTGGTCACTCCTTTGGGCACAAAAGACAAGAGACTGCTGAGAATGATTTGAAATGGTCTGTGGGGCTCCCCTTTTTTTTTTCGAATGGTCTGTGTCTCCCCTTGCAGGTTGTAAACAGAACTACTGGACGGGTGCCGTAGATGTTCCGACAGAAAAAAAACCACTTCTGAAGAGCATGAGGGGTGTATAAAATACACTCAATATTTTGTGCAAGCAAGCCCAAGCAGACCTTTGTCATGCATGTCCATTTTCTTGAGGTGCTCATAATGGACGGGCTGAATGGCCTTCATGCACAGCCGGTGGACGTTGGACGGCGTATCGTCTCCAGCCAGAGTCGTCAGGTCGATACACGTGATGGCCTTCAAAAGCCAGGCAGCCTGCAAAAGAGTCCAAATGGATTAATGGCGGTTCTATTAGTATTACCTTCAAGTACCACTTCCAAAAATATTTTGTTCTCCAAATCTGCATTTTTTTTTTCATCTTTCAAGGTAAATATTGTTGTACCTGCCACTGTTTCTTGGGGAGCTTCAATCCTTGGATGTATTGAGCTCTTCTAAGCACAGCTTGGGTGTTCACTTTCACTTTGGAGACCCACTCCAGATCTGAAGCACAATGGGATAGGAAAAAAAAAATTAAAAAGCATGTATCAGGGTTTTTTTTTCCAGCTCGGACAGACACAGGCAAACTTAAAGATGTCTTTTAAATTAAGTGAGAATTTTTCCAAGTAATTAAAAAAGTTAAATACAGGTAAATACAGTGTCGTTGTTGTTTTGTAACTTTATGTTGCAAGCGAAACTTATCATTTCAAAACATCAGGCCACCATCAGTTGCCATGGTTACCTTGCAGCGAAGGTACACTTGTCTGCTCATATTTTCTGTTTCTCATGCAAATATTTTTCAAACATTTTACCAACTACTGGTCTAAAGAAAGTGAGTGAGGTGATGTCCATTAATTTAAAGCAGAATAGAAAAACATAAGAGAGAGTGACAAAAAAAAAATAATTGATGTCAGGACACGACTGTACCGTAGAAAAGTGTTTGTTTTGGGACCGCTGATTGAGTGTTCATGATCCGAATGGTACTACCTCATTTTGAGCCAGGAAATCCCCCGCAGGCAATCAACGTATGCATTCATGTAAAAATGTAACAGTTTGCTTTTCGCCTTTTGCAGAAAATAAAATGAAATTGACGCCTTTGTCCCAGAAAAGCAGGGCGATCACGAGTTGTTAATTACATAGTCACAAGATAACTTGCAGCCAAAAGGTCCGTTTTATTATGCCAAGGTGGTTTGCACAACTCCTTCCCTGCGTTTTCCAGGTCGTTTATCTCTAAAGTGTTACTTATTCAGCAAATAGAAAGGCAGAAAAGCGATCTGCTTAGCACACGATTCGAATGACGATCAGACATTAACGCTGCGAAGAGCTGTGATTCTAGCTTTACTCGGCACTCACCGAGTTGGGTCCCCGGGTTTCTCGCTGACATTATAACAAATTTATATTTTGAAGCGCAGACATTCAGATTTCTAAGTGCACGGTGAAGCAGTCAGTCATCACTTCCTGTTGCCAGAGTTTAACGGAAGTAGAACTACTTCGCAGTAAAATATCGAACCACGACGCAAGTCGAAATTCCTGTTCATTCAAGCTTTTTCCCCCTTCTACATCAATTATGGACTCCAAACTATTAATATAACAGCGACATTTCTGTTAAATAGTGTCGTAACTTAGAATGCAGGAAGTGGAACCCTTTCATAGTAAAATGCAAGGATAATATCGAACGTGTTCACTTGTAATGCCGTATTTCGGCCTACTAGAGGGAGCTGTCCACTACAGTATGAATACGTCACTTTGCTTCCGTGCAATCTGGCCCGCGGAAGCAAATTATGCACTTTTCTCGCTAAAATACCATCATTGCCAATTGTATTTCCTTTTAAAAAACGTTGATATATTGCAAGATTTTTTTGTCAACCAATCCCCTTTAAATATAAATGTATAACTACGATGTGGCCCGTCACAAAAATGAGTTTGACACCCCCGTTGCAGTCACCCTGTGCCCTGACTCATATGGCGATCAGTCCAAGTTGGGGCGCGCTTCTGCTCCCCGTGACCCGGAACGGCAAAAAATGGTGTCCAAAATGGGAGGAATGGAGGAAAAACAAACTTCAATCCCAGTCTTCGAAAGAAGGAAAAGGGCTGGCAATGTTCCTCGATGACTCGACTTCGATGGAAGTGACGGCGCGCTGACTCAGTGAGGAAAGGAAGCGAGAAGATGTGAGTCAGTGTTGAGTCAATCCGTCATCGCTTTAAGAGCTCTTGTTTTTTTTTAAAACATGCAATTAAGAAAATGAGTTCAACTGCAATTTCATTTCATGTCATGTCGCCAGGTCATATTTAAAAAGGCAAAACTGGCGAAAATGCTAACGTGCCAACAGCCTGTATGCTAACACGTACCACGACAGATAAGGTGAATATGAAAAAATGTTGAACCACAACAGATCGGTGCTAAAAGATTGACACGTGGAATGGTAATTGTGGCTTTAAAAATGCTAACATGCTAAATGCTATGATGTAGTACACCATATTTCACCGTAAAGGAGACTGACTGGTAAATTGAGCCAGGCTAGGAAACTTTACATCATCATTAGCCACTTTTCGTGTGGTACCACAAAGAATAGAAGCAAAAGTCTACCAAGTTTAGTAAAAACAATTGTGGTCAATGTCTATTCCCAAACAAGCCTTTGTGGTCATTTCCTTGTGGTAAAACCAGTTTATTCTTTATTCATAAGTGACTGACAGGTGCTTTGGTGATTTTTGTGGTTCACAAAAGGTCAAGGTTTTTTTTTTCCTTGTATACCAGCAGCTCAAATTTCATGTGCAAAAAAAAGTTTACAGGATCACAAAGAAGTCACACGTTCTGGATGCCATACTTTATTTTTTTTATTATCGTGCTGAACAAAACGCAGTGAATATCTAAAGACTTTTAGCAAGCGAGTAAAAAGTGAAGCGTAATCCAGGACAGGAAGTGGATAGGGAAAACAACAACCCCCCAAAAAAAGTTAGATATGTTAGAGGCTGTCGAAGAAAAAAAAAAAACCACACACACAGTGGAGAGAGCTCGGAAAAATCCAACCACGTGCCTCCCAGCTTCTACTACAGAATAAAAGTTACAAGTTCAGTTGAGGTGAATGGAACAAACAGTCATATAAAATGTATCCCGGCAAAAATAAACATTTCAAGATGTTCACCCAATGCTTTCTGGATGTCAAAACAGTATTTAGATTTGAGATTGAGGTAAAAAAAAATAAGCCATTTGAGAGGTAGTAATGTGTTTCTGATTGTACTAGAATATAACGGTTATGACGAGTAACTTTTTTTTTTTTTTTTAAGACTCCCAGAGCTGAAAGTTCACCCGCAGTGGCTTCAACAATCATCTCAGTCAAGAAAGAGAGAGAGGCAGCCTTCACAAAACATTCGCTGCCAACACTGGTACGTTCCGGGTTTTGCGACATTTGCTTCATTTGTCGTACAACGAGCATTTGAAAGCGGATTGAAAGGATCAACGCAGCCCCTTGGCTGAAATTTTTTTTTTTTTGATAATAACACCTCCCAAAGTAAAAAAAACAAAACAAAAAAAACAATCCCGTATACATCTGGTTTAACCATATAACAAGAGAAGAGAAAAAAAATCACATTAACGTACGCGAGACAGCTAACCAAGTATACCAGCTAATTAAAAACAAAAAAACATATTCATGAATACAATATTCAAATGTGAAAACCACTTGAGGGTGAGAAATATACTCGGATTACACCGAGTAATTTCAAATGAGGAGCTTCTGCAGTCCTGATATATACTGTCGATTATTAGCATCAATCAGCATATGTTCATACTGAAAGTCAACCGGCATGACCAAAACTGGAGGTAGTGAAGTGATTAGTCCATTGTAAGCCGATACTTTTGAGGTACATTTCATTCATACTGTAGGTAGTACAATCAGGAAAAAAAAAGGAAAAAAAAACAGCCCTCAAAAAAATAAAAAAAATTCAAGTTAACTATCGTCAAACAGAAATCCCAGTTTGTCGTTGAAGAAAAAAAAAAGTTGCATTATCGTTTGTGGATATAGAGTAACAAAGTAAATTCGAATACATGAATGATAGCTGCTTTTGTGTATTAAGTATTGAAAAAGAGACCACTGCCCCCCCCCAAACCCCACCCCCGGAAATCGCTAAAGAAGCAAATGTCAGGTCGACTTAAAAATTTTGAATAATTTGAAAATTTCTTTTGAGCATATCCTTCGTTATTTGCATTTTTTGTGCTAAGGACAACGGTATGCCTAATATAAAAATATAGCTTGGGCGCCATCTGGTGGCATTTTTTTTGAGAAATATTAACAATGTATCCCCCCCCCCCCCCCAAAAAACCCACCTAATTTCTGGAAATGATTTAAAAGACAATCAAACCTGACCCGTGCTTCTTCATCGATCGCTCGGGCTGCACCTGATCGAAGCGAAACAGCCGCGAGCGAAAATGGCAAAAAGCGCGACCTCGCTTTCAATGTACAGTATCGTCAACGTTTTCAGTTCCAACAACAGACGTGAACGCACAGTTGCCTTCCTGTTGCGTCGCTTCGAGTGCGCTTTCGGACACGGCGCCGCATTTCAAGAGTCGGAGGTAGTTTTGATAAAAACCAACAAAAAAAAAAAAAAACAAAGAAGCGAAAACCGTCGAGAAGGCGCGGCACGTCAGTGACCACAAAGCACTGACGTACGAGCACATTATTTGACACGCCTCTGCGTGTTACAGTGTGAGATGAGATGTCCGACGCGACGCTGCCACAAAAAAATCCAGGTATCACGTGTGTTCTGAGGTAATGTGTTTTTTTTTGTTCTTTCGTGAGGTTGTATTTTGCAAGGCAAACCGTCTGAGGATAGATCTTTGCTGTGCGATGTTGAACAAGGTTTTTAAAGCTATGTTGTGCTTCTGCAAACAAGCCAGACATGAATAAACGATGTACTGTACAGTAGTCCGATGCAAACAAGTTTGGTTGTGGCGTCAATGACTGAAGCGGAGGTTTTGGGTGTCCACCAAGGGCAGGGCAAGTAAAGCAAAACCACACGTCTGAGGTTACGGCGATGAATGAAAACAAGGTACTGTCTGACCTCAAGTCAATCAAAATTAAAGCTTTGGGGGGCGTGGGGGGGGATGTTTGAGGCATTGGAATCTGGAGAATGACAGAGTTGATAATTACCGGGTTAATGTTTTTCGCCCATTATTTGAGACAAATAAATCAGGATAAACGAGCAACGGTGTCAGGCGGAAGACGATGCCCAAATTTGGTCATTTCAGGTTTCGTGTCAAATCTACTTCCTTTATCACGATATCATGTTGAATGACTCAAATCACTTTTTTTTTTCATTTTCCTGAAATATAATCCTTTCAAAAATGCGCCGATTCCGTCCAAAAGTGAGTAAATATTGTTTTAAAATACCTTAAAAAGTCTGATTTTTCTTTGGGGATTAAAATTAGCAGAAGAAAAACCCACATGCTATCCCATAATAACATTTTAGGTTGAATTGGAAAAAAAAAGATGATCGTGATTGGTGATCCGACATTGGGGGGTGGCTGATCGTAAATGTTGAACTCGTTCAACATTCCCGATCATTAATCCACTGATTGCGGCCGATTCGGAACAAACGGAATGGGCGTCGATTATTTGTGGGATTTCACTTTCGTTCGTTCACTTTTTCACTCCAGCGTATATATAAAGATGTTTATTTTTTTTTATTTTTTTTCGAAACCCGAGCGAAGTTTACAACTTTTCGCAAGCTTGGCTTGAGGTCAACATGATTGATTGAGCAAAAATAAAAGCTGCCCTGAGGAACATGCGTCTCCCTGTGCTCGGCGGCCATACATCATTTTGGGTCGGTTGTGCGTCTGTATAATTTGGAAAAGAAGACCTGACCCTTCTGCGTTTTGGAGACTGCGAAAAGCGGCCGCACCTCCGACGGCGCCAAAGGTGTGTCTTGCGCGTTGTTGGGGAAAAATTGGAAGAGAAACGTCGATGGCCTGCTTAGCGACAAGTCATCCAGCATCCAGTGATAAAGTGAAATACTGGACATGGACTGAAAAGCAACCACAAAAAAATGACATGTGGAAAAGGTTAAAAAAAAAAGTGGTCAAGGTAGCCTTTTCCCTTTGAAAGACCTGACAGCTGAATGAGGTAGAGGTTTCATGGTATGGAAGCTTAATCTTCCTCCGGGGACTCCGCAGTCTCTTCTTCCTCTTCCTCCTCCTCCTCTTCCTCCTCTTTTTCTTCCTGGCCAGGGAGAAAAAGAAAATGTCACTTACGCCGCGTAACAGAAATGAGTACGAGCGGACAGATTTGGTCGGAAATGTCGTTACGTTTTGGGAATTGATATTTTTTTAAATTTATTTTAAGACCGGGTTCTACCGGAGCGGAAATGACACAAATTCCCGAATTCCATTTTCCACATGGCTTCATTTTGGACGGCGAGGCCAAGTGGCACAATTGCGAACCCCGCTTCCTTTTCCCAGGCCACAGGAGTGAAACCTGTTGGGCGGCCGAAGCGTTTTCGGCGACGTGCAAGCTCCGCTTCCATTCATTAGCGCTCGCAGACGGCGGCCTTGAAGAGCCTTGCTAAATGCTACCATGTGTGACGAGGGCAAATGAGAACAAGAGAGAGAAAAGTGGTGTGGATTGATGGTGGGGGGGGGGGCTACCACCAAAGAACCTTTAATCATATTCGCCTGCCATGCACAAAGTTGACAACAACAAAAAAAATTTGTGTGCCGGCAAGATAAAAAGCATGAAATGATTGAGAGACTAGCAAAAAATTTCAGCATGACTCAATTTTTTGGGGCACCGCGCAATACTACTGTATTTTTTTTTTCTTGAACCACAAAATAAAATATAAATTTCAATCCTTGTCTGCTCCCCTGTATTCCTGTGGCAGAGACTCTCCGCACTTCGCTTTTTTTCAAATGTAGGTAGTAAACACCCCCAAAAAAGTAAAGAAATCTATTTTTTTAATGTACTTCTGCACAGGAACAAGTATTTTATCTTCAAATAAAGAGTCGAGTGAGCTCCCGGGTGCGTCAACCTTACACCACCCTGAAATGGTTTTGAGGTTTTGCTCCAGCCGGGGCGTTGTTTGGGCTGAGATAAAGCAGCCTATCAAAGTGGGTGAGCGAAACGACATTTTTATGGTTTGCAGCTTCCCCGGGGCCTCACAGCACCTCCCCAACGACTTCGGGGCCCTGTTCCCACACGGTCACAAATCAGAGGTGAGTTATGCAAAAAGTGGCCTGGACCAGCAAACACAGGGAGGTTGGTAGATTCCTGGACAGTGAGGGCATGCTGGGATTGGAGGGGGGTCCTGTGTCGTGTTTCACTCACTCTACTATATCATTCCACTTCCATTCTCCCTCTAATGAATGTACTCACATGGGGAAAACAAGGCATTACTCAAAATTATACGTTACGCCTGCGCGTGCGGAGGAAATCAGTTAGAGAGACTTTGAAATAAGGTTAAAAAAAACACGGGTGTCCACTAGGACAAAATGGACAAAATACATTTTGAGATTTTTTTTTTTTTTTTGTTGTTTCAGCTTCGATTCAAATGGATTTGATGGTTTCATTTGAAGTCGATGCGAAAACGAGAGGCGGCAAATTCGTAATGGGTGTCTCAATGCTTTTGTCGAAGCTTCAGTAGGATGACATCGTGCACTCGCGTGATAACGGGGATCTCTTACCTGAGCAGGTTTTTTCTGGACGACTTGCTGTGGCTGCAAGAAAGAGAGGAGAAGTGTTTCACATTTGGAATAATATTCTCGCCATTGACACGACGCGTCATTTAAAAAAAAATGCTCCGATTCTCAAAATCGGACTGTAATCCTGCAAGTTGTTCGTCAAACGTGAGGGAGAATATAAAATGTGCTAACGGGGTTGCATAAATGCGCGCACACTAAAATTACTAAGTGTATTTTTTGTTTCAATCAAAGCAAAACGTATCAAAGGTTGAAAATCATTTCCGAGGTATCAGATACACCACGAGACAGTCGCTGCCTTTCTTCCGGAGAAAAACATCCAACCCGGCTACATATTGCAAAAACATACAATAAGTCCCCCGTGCAGTCAAGGAAAACGTTTTATGGCCTGACGTTTTGGAGCCAAGTTAAACGTTTTTTTTTTTTTTGTTTTTGTTTTTTTAAACCCCCTGAAGTAATATTTGTTTTTGGCACAAAAATCTTCAGACTTTCAGCCTGACAACAACGAAACAAAAAGTGATTCAACCAAGTCATAGTTTAAGGGTGTCGCATTAAACGTGAGCAAAGTTCTGAATTGATTCCTGTTGTCCCATCGCAAAAAAACCCACAAAAAAAAAAAAACTGAACAGGAGCAAGAGCTGTTTTTTTCCCCCATCCATTGTATCTTTTACATGGCCAAAGTAAATTCAAAGTAATATCAAGGGACCGATAATAAAACACCAACAATTTTACAGGGTGTATCCCGGGGGCTAGCCAGAGTTTTACAGTCGAGGGCAAAGAGCCAAAAGGAAGCAGCTACCCGCCACCGGGGCACGATAAGCTCCGAAGGAAATGTTGGCGGGTGACGTCCGCAATCGAGAACGCAGCTGCCCTTCACACCTCATAGACTTTGAGACCCAAGCAAATTGAGAGTGGATGAATGTCTTCTTTAGACTGACGGCGGTAAGCTCTACGTATCATGTGGATGAATGGAACGTTGCCGGGAAGGAATACAATATGTCACGACTCAGAAAGACAACCGAGCGAGGGAAAATGAATGAAAGGCAATGAAATATTACTTCCGCCGAGCGCAAAAGCATGCGGGTGAGAGAGACGGTTTCGATTTCCGGTTGCTACAGTTGTCGGTTTGTGAGCAGGATAGCAGCAATACGAATTTACGTACAAAAAAAGTCATTGCGCGGATTGCGGGAACTGCTGCTTCCAGAAAACCAGTTCTCTCTGAGACTTTGAAAAGGAGAGTGGAGGAGACACAAGACCTGAATCTCACGACAATGTCCAGGACAAAGAGAAGTTTTAGGAAAAGATTCAGGAGATGGAGAAGAGCCATTTAAATCCTTAATCCCTGGACTATGTCAAGGATAAACCAAAGTACCAGAAAGAGATTTACGAGATACAGAAGAGACGCGTAAGAACTGAAATTCAAGACAAAATCCAGGACAAACCGAAGTTCCAGATAGATTCATGAGACAAAGAAGAGAAACTTATGAACTCTATTTCACGATAAAATCCAGGACAAACCAAAGTTCCAGAACAAGATTCAGGAGACAAAGAAGAGAAACTTATGAACTCATTTTCAAGACAAAGTCCAGGACAAACCGAAGTTCCAGAAAGAGATTCAGGAGACAAAGAAGAGAAACTCAAGACGTCAACTTCAAGACAATGTACAGGACAAACCAAAGTTCCAGAACAAGATTCACAAGACAAAGAAGAGAAACTTAAGACCTCAACTTCAAGACAATGTCCAGGACAAACCCAAGTTCCAGAAAGAGATTCAGGAGACAAAGAAGATCAACATAAGTCCGCAATTCCAAGCCAATGTCGAGGACGGGCTCCAGAAAGAAGAAACAGACTTGAACGACTGCCTGAGTCTAAGATTAGGACCAAGACAGTCTCTTTACTTTCTTTACAAGTTTCTTTACTTGTGCCTATCAAAAGAAAGTTGTGATAGGCACTTGCCACTTGTGATATTCTCTTGCGATAATCAGGTTTTCATTTGCATATACTCAAATATGACTCATATGACTCAGGTCATGCGAGGGATGTCCTTAACCATCCTAAATCTCGACAGGAAGCGGCATTAAAGCAAGCCAACAGCTGAGCAGCCCGACCGCTCTGAGAACGTCACGATGAACATGGAGAAGATCCTGCGCTCGTAATCCAGGCCAGCTGCAGGCCCACTGAGCCTCCCGACGCCAAGATCGCTTTTAGCAGCTGATGGGGGTTTCGGAGCAGCTGGAATGCCAAGAGGCGAAAACGTAGCGGGCCCGGAGTCTATGCCAACACCGGATGCGTAACACAAGTAAGGTGCAAAAACACAGCGGTTCCAAGTTGGAAGACTTATCACCTACCGTTTAACAATCTTATGTTTCCACCATTCCTAAAAATACCACGGCGTGTACAAAAGTGAGCGCATCTGTCAGTGGATTAAATGATATGATAAACATTGCATCGTCACCCAACTGAGTTTTGTAGAGCATGCCTTTCAGCCGCATAAGATCTTCAGCCAACATGAAGACATTCACTCCGAACGGAGGGAGGATGACATCATTGCAACTTTCTAATTGTCCTTTTACGGCTCGCCACAGGGAGTTACTTACGCGCACGATTTATTGGGGGGGTAAACGGGGGGACAGATTTTGTACTGGGTGACCTTCCTGATGCAATCCACCAATGATTTTGATCTTGCGTAACGAAAAGACAGACGTCATTTAGATTCTTTTTTTTTTTTCACCTTCTTGTCAATTAAACCCCACCAAGCCCGGCGGTGACAGCGAAAAAATATGGTGGCAAAGCACCAAAAACTGAAGGGATCGTAAAGCATCAACACGATCCATCTAGCATGCACGCAATCGCGAACCTATGTTACATAGGCAACCGTATGCGGTTCAAAACACATTATTCGGCGCCAAAAAAACTTCACAAAAACGCATGTCAATGAGGATTATTGCGAATGCCGGGATTTCCTGTATTGAAAGTAACAGCTAACTACTTCTCGTTGCGTGTTGTACTTTTTTGAACGGTTTTTCTGACATGAAGTTATCAAGAGATCCCAAATAACTGCATGTGACAAATAGTCATTCAAAAAAAAAAAACAGACTGCTCTTTCTCCCAGTGCCCCAGCAAAGACCCTTCGCCCCTTTTGTCCCCCCCCCCCCACCATCCTCGCAAAAAAAGAGAAATCACCACATTGTCTTTCACTTACTGTGGCGGCTTTTTGATGTCGCCCGGCTCTGACACTATGAATCACTTGTGGGCCCCGGCAGCTGCTCGGCCGTACAAGCGATTCGGGAGACAGCTTGAGGCGTAGCACGAGGGCAGCCCGTTCAAAGGAATGTCGGGTAAGACTGACTCAAAAGGGGAGTGCGGTTGGGACCCCTTTCCCGGTCTGAAACACAATCCCCGTCTGCTTCTCGAAGAATGCGAGCGCTCCTCGTGGGCTTCTCACCCACCCAGAAGTCCCATCCGATCAAAGGCAAGCAGCCTTCGCTCCCCAGAAAGTCCGCCGCACAGGCCACCATTCATAAGAGACTCAGCGTGCTTCCCCCCCTCCTCCCCAATCCTGCCCCTTTTGTGTGGAAATGTTTTAGCTTCTACTTGACTCCCTAAGAAATGTACTCGCACGGACAAACGGCGTGGCCACTTGATATCAGTCAGGCGCAAAGAATGTTTTGGTCGAAAACACCGTTTCACTACCGTATTTTCCGTATTATAAGTTGCTCCGGAGTATAAGGTCGCACCAAAATGCATAATAACTAAGAAAAAAAACGGGTATAAGTGGCATTTTTATTTGATAAAATCCAACACCAAGGACAGACATGTCATCTTGAAACACAATTTAAAATGGAGGCTGAATAAGCGTACGATATGCTAACGTTACATGACGCGTAAACAGCGAACTGAGAACGTGCCTGGTATGTTCACGTAACATATTAAGAGTTTTTCCGATAACTACAGCAGAAAAATCACTAAATCCGATGATACCTTCATCCTCCGTGTCACTTTTTCAACAACTGGGCCAACTCCGGAGGTAGAATATGCGGCGCTTCCTTTTCTACATCGCTTACTTCAGACTCATCGTCGATTTATCAAGACGGGCCTAGAGCGCCCTCTTGTGGTTTAATGTAAAAAAATAACGTGAAATGATGTAATAATGTGATCATAATTTTACAGATAGAGGAAGTCGCACCTCCGGCCAAGCTATGAAAAAAAAACTGCAACTTGTAGTCCGGAAAATATGGTAGATCAGGAAGATCGACTGGTTTTATTGAGAGCAGAAAGTGTGGAAGCATGACAAATTTCGACCTGGAACTGCCTTGCACATAAACAACATGCAGACCTGCGGCCTTGAAGCCTCCCTCCCGCCCGGCCGTCCTTGCAGAGGTTTTCCGCTCTCCCTTAAGATAGCGGCCGCTGTTTGCTCTAGTTAACCGTTACTGAGCACGCTAACCTTTGCACCTCCTTTGAAGCCCGGCGGATAATTGGAGCGGCGAACTCCACAAACACACGCGGCTGCGCGGGCGAAACAGGCTGTAATGGGATACGCATCAGACGAAACCTCTCGGCAGCGGCGGAGGAGGAGGCCGTTAAAATCCGGAATGCTTGACGTTGAAATAGTTAAAGTTTAACAACTGGGCCTAATAGAGCACTTTGCCGAGGTGAACGTTTTACTTAGTTGGCAGGTTTGTGGAACACTTGCCCGGCCCGAGACACAGCAGATGAAATTGCGACGACAAAACCAAGAAGCTGATTTATTTATTTATTTATTTTTTATGCTCCAATATCATCTTCATCGTGCAATCAAAGCTGAACAGTTTTTCTATCAAATAATGTAATCCATTCATGTACTGCAGTTTTTTGGGGGGGTTTTGGGCGACACATTACCGATTTGTATGAAATCATTTGAGTTATTCGATGAAATTGCTTCAGCCCGAAATAACGCAGGGCTGTGTCCTTAGCACTTAACGGTGGTTAATTGCATTTCTCTTCATTCTCTTCCAGGGGGTGAAAGATGTTTTCAGATCCAAACAAATTTGAAATTTGAAAACCTGCATCCTGGAAGAGAGTTTTCTGGACCGTATCTAAAATCATCCTCCAGATGTAAGCCAGAAGATAACGTTATCGACCGCTTCCTCATCGACCGGAGTATTTTTTTGTCAACATCTGCAATGTAAACCTCAGGTCGCCGTGGCGACGCAGGTAAGCACACAGCCGCAGTTCAAACAGACATTTTGCCGAATTTACCACGGTCACGCGAACACGTCAAGGTAAACGTTCCGCCGATCGGACCCAAGTCGCCATTGAACATCGG
>CAAKHF010000177.1:2258-30863 GCA_901007745.1 Hippocampus kuda
CCACACCGGAGAGAAACCTTTTCCCTGCTTAATTTGTGAGAAAAGATTCACAGAAAAGGGAAGCTTAATTAGGCACACAAGAACACACACTGGGGAGAAACCTTTTGCCTGCCAAGTTTGCGCTCAAAGATTTTCTGACAGGGGACATTTAAAAACACACTTGAGAACACACACTGGAGAGAAACCTTTTGCCTGTCCAGTTTGTGGGAAGGGATTTGCAGAAAAGAGAAACTTAACAACTCACTCGAGGACGCACACCGGAGAGAAACCTTTTGCGTGCACTGTCTGTCCATTAACTTTCATCGATCGTTCTGGATTGAATAAACACATGAGAACACACACTGGTGAGAAACCGTTCGCTTGTGGTGTGTGTGATGAAAGCTTTAGTTTTAATTATCAGTTGATCAAACACAAGTGTGCTGGTGGGAAGAGCGGCAGCAAATGAGGCCTTAGATTAATTGTAAAGAAATGTCGACTCCGTGTGGTGAACTGTTGAAAAGCTGATTTGTGATTCTGAAGAAAATGTTGAGCAACCATGTACAGTCGAGAGTATTGTGCAAAAATATTGGGCCACCGCAGGATTTGCTTTCGCGGTTGCATCATAATCATGTATCACTCGAAGGCCACTGAACTATGAATAAAAGTGAACGCAATGAATGGAGCCATGTGTTTGGGTTCATTTGTTCGCCTACATCTGGTTCATTGAAGACAAAGAACAGACGGGGCCTGCAAATATGACACTAGGCTCACATTAATCCATTGATTGACCTACGGCAGAGGTGTCCAGAGTCGGTCCTCGCGGGCTGCTGTCCTGCCTGTTTTCCAGCTCTCCCAGGAGCAATGCACCTGATTCAAATCATCAGGATCGTTTTAGAGCTGGCTGATGAGCTGATCATCTGAATCAGGTGTGTTGCAGCCGGGAGAGCTGGAAAACAGGCAGGACGGTGGCTCTCCAGGCCCGGAGCTGCACATGCCTGACCTACAGACATACATCTTTCACAACAGCTGCAGCTGTAACAAGCGCTTCACAGAACGGTTAACATAAAATAACAAAAAAATAATCGAACACAATACATAACGTAGTCATCATAGTGACTTAGAATATGTAAAGAATAGATTCCTATTGGTCCTAATTTTTTGCATAATCCTAACGGTACAGTGCCATGAAAAAGTAGTTCACCTTTTCTCAAATGTGTATGTTTTTCCATCGTTTCCCCACTTCTGGGTTGAAAACAATTGTCAATGTCAGACAAAAATGACAAAACGTTATTTTTCATATTTAAAACTCCCCAAACATAATTGTGTGTGTGTCTGTGTGTTAGTGAGAGACGAGTGGCCCATTTTTGGCCGCATGATTGGATTGGATTGGATAAACTTTATTGTCAAATGTACTGTATGTGTAACATGATGTCACTTTCAGCGCGATTCGACCACACATGGTGTCCAAATTCTCATGAAGCCTGTCCAAATTCATCATGGTTTATGCGGTTCACAGATGCTACATGAGGAGGAGCAAACACATTCATTCCAAAGGCAGACATTAAACAGCATCATGTGTGAATCGTCAACATTTATTCAGGATCACAGATACATGTTAACAGCTTACCACAACCACTGAACCTTGACAAGTTTGTTAGAAATACAATTGAATTGAGAGTTGAGAAAGTCCAAGTTTCCTCACAGTTCTCTTGATGTCCATCAGGTTCATGAAACCGCTGCTCTTCTTGTCTGCATGCACAATTCTGTCTCTTAAGTTGATGATTCCATCAATTCTTTGACAACACACATGACAATTGGCTGGTCCCTTGCCAGTATAAATTCTTGTATGTTGTTGTTGTAGACCTTAATAAGAATCTTTCAGCAAAAATCAAAACGAAAACAAAACCTAAGCATGGAAACACGTTTTACTCAGTGTGCGATCTCATGTGTTTCGCCAACCCTGAGTGATCACGGAAACTCAAACTGCAAACCGAGCAGTCAAAAGGTTTCTCTCCAGTGTGCGTTCTGGTGTGAATTCTTAAATGTCCGCTTGTAGAGAATCCTTTCCCACAAAGTAAGCAGGCAAAAGGTTTCTCTCCAGTGTGTGTTCTTTCATGTGTTCTTAAATGTCCCTTTGTTGAGAATCTTTTCTCACAATAGGAGCAGACAAAAGGTTTCTCACCGGTGTGTGTTCTTGTGTGATTTGTCAAACTAATCTTCTGAGCAAATCTCAGTCCGCATACTTCACAAGCATAAGGTTTTTCCCCCGTGTGTGTTCTTGTGTGCGTTTTTAAATGTCCACTGACAGAGAATGTTTTACCACAAATTGAGCAGACAAAAGGTTTCTCTCCAGTGTGTCTTCGTGTGTGTGCTATTAAATGTCTCTTTCCAGAGAATCTTTGACCACACATTGAACATGCAAAAGGTTTCTCTCCAGTGTGGGTTCTCATGTGATTTGTTAAAGTAACTTTCTGAGCGAATCCAAGATTGCATAATGAGCATGCAAAAGGTTTCTCCCCAGTGTGTGTTCTTGTGTGTGTTATTAAATGTCCGTTTAGCGAGAAAGTTTTGCCACAAACTGGGCAGGCAAAGGGTCTCTCTCCAGTGTGTGTTCTTGTGTGTCTTTTCAATGATGACATGTTGAAAAACATTTTGTCACACTGGGAACATTTCACGTTCTTGTTGTTAGCGCGACTTGTCAAACGACCTTTCGAGTGTTCATCTTCATCATCATTTCCATCATCAGTGTCAGAAGAGCGTGACATGATATCATCAGTCTCCGATAGTGGTGCCAAGAGGTTGTCTGCTTGTGAGCCTTCACAGCGGTCGACATCACCTTTCTCTTCTTCATTTTCACTGTTATTGACAGTCAATGGAAATGGACTCATTTTAACTCCCATCTCGACGTCTTGAATGATGGGGGGTTCCAGATCCTGCTGCTCAGGATGAAGGTATTCTTTACTGACGTCTGCAGGACGCAAAAGAACAAACACACATGGTTTGCTGAAGCTTTACTCAGTCAAGTCTCACATTTTGATGTGAATGCTGTGTGTCAAATTGATGATACATGATGTTTGTGGGCAATGTCTATCAGGAGCGTGTGTTTGAGAATCACATTAATTTTTCTTTCACAGGGGAATTACAAAATAATAATTTTTCAGGATTCCAAATAACGTGCAATATTGTAACTTATGGAAGTCCTGTTCTCCACCGTGCCTGCGTGGGCTTTCTCCGGCTACTCCGATTTCCTCCCACATTCCAAAAACATGCGTGATAGGGCCAGCGTCCAACAAACTTGCAGATAGTGGCCCAAGGCCACTGCGAATGTACAACCCAGAATTATATTTCAGTCTAGAATTAAACGCGGCGACAGGATATGTTAAACGTTAAAAGACAGGAGATTGTTGTCACATAAGCCACCAGTAGGTGAAAACGGGCCATCATAGAGGTAGGTTGTCACACTCCTATCCTGCCACAAAAGGGGGCAGTCTCCTTTTATTTTCTCCTCGTCTCCTCGTTATTTTGGATCCTTCTCTCGACTGGTGTGGTTGAACTATTACATCTCGGTGGGAGCTCTACCGACCCGACTTGTGCTGAAAGAAGTGACGACAATGTTGCCAAGAAAAGACTACCAGAACATCTGAACGTGACTTGCAGCTCGTCAAAGGCACTTAAAATGCACTGGTGAATGCAGACTCCCACTGAACACAAGTTTGAATGTGATTGATATTTTTCGACTGAGTCCAACAGGTCACACTGTAGTAATGGAAGGAAATCCTGTGCACGAAGTAGAGGAATTGTAAGGATTAAGAACAAATGTATTTTACACAAATGACGAAAGCTTTTTGCAGTAAAGTAGGGCAACATTCAGAATGTTGATGGGAAAAAAAGCCCACGAACAAGCTTGTAGGTGGCTAAACTCGAACAAAGTCGACGTAGGGGACTTCAGAAATAATGGGAAGAACGTTGTTATAAATACAGCGTAGTGCCAAACCAAGTGAAAGAAAGAAGTGAACAAACCTTTTCTGTGTGATTCATCTTGGGGCTTTTTGAAAACAGCATCCGGGCGTTGACGTTCGCGGTCGACTTTTCTTCCGCAAAATTCTTCCTCATACTCTTCTTCTTTCGTGCTTTTCGCACACATTTTGAGGCGATAATCACAACACTTTGAAAACGTGCGTGCTCTTGGCTTAGCCATGCGCTCAGAAGAAACGCTTCTCTTCGTTCGCGACTAGCAAGCTAAACTTAGCTAGGCTAAGCTACGAGAGCCAACGAAGCGTCGGCGTTGACGGAGACGAGTTTTTACTGACGATGATATAATGAACGATATATTTCTCTCGTGAAATACTAACAGACGTACCGTATCGATGTTTCTGTTCAGTATAAATTCTGTAACAATGATTTCGTGAGGCACAAGCCAAGGCGTGCATTATTTGGTTTACTCATTCACAATCAGCGAGAACGTTCGACATCTGGTCCCGCCCACTGCTTCGTGTGGTGGCTTACCATTGGACGACGCGTTCTGATGTCCTGTTCTCATTGGTGGGTTGGAGAATTAGTTTGAATTGACTTGACCGTTTAATGATTGAAGAAACAAATTCCTGATTATCTGCAGCGGAAAACAACTCATTTTAACACGAAGGACCACAATCACGTGTCCATTTTAGTTATGGCACCACAGTTAGTCACTTCTCACAGGGAAGTGCTTCACATGATTGAAACGCAGAACGCCCAACATTTTACAGTTAATACAAGGAGTTAAAAACACTAATCTTAAATAAAAACAATAAAGTCTTACTGGAATGCTTTTTGATACAAACGTCTGCATGCAGACAAGGGAGTACTCGGTTCACATGCAGTGAGTGCCACAATTTGATGGCAAGGCTAGCAAATCGGAGCCAGAAACTTTGTGGTAAATCGCGACGGGACATTAAATTGGTAGAAGTTTGGAAATAGTCAAATGGCAATCATTCAAAAGCTATTTCATGCGAATTAATTGGGAACGGAAAATGGAAAAGTATAATTCAAGCAAAATTATAAATATTTAGCTTTGTCGTGAGCACAAATCAAGGCAAGATAGACTGCTTCCCTTGCCCACATTGAATGGCATTAGTGTACTATTACCATAATTGCATCTTTTTTTCAACTTTATTTGAGTGGCTGCAAACCTGAAGCTTGCCCATTACCAAAAAGTGTGGCTCATAACACGTGCACCCGCGCGGACACATACACGCGCACACACACACACACACACACACACACACACACACACACACATACTTTTTTTTTCCATCTCGCGTAAGAGACCGTAAAGCAATGACCACCGATGGGACGTTGTGACTTTCCAGGAACATTGTAGAAGTGGTCAAAATGTGAAACCTGGCAGAGATTTATCAAAATAAAGCCTTAACTGTTCTTTCCTAATTATTGAGAGCAATCGTGAACATGATCGGTATCTTCCCAAAAACAAATATGGTAAACGATTCATAATAACACATCAAGGTTTTTTGGGCATACTGTATTTGTTATTTCAGAAGTGTCTATCAATCAGTACCCAAAAAGTGGCTCTCAGTTTTAAAAAGGTTGGTGACCCATGATAGATGGACGGGTGGATTCAATGATGGGCGCTCTTCTTCCCAGCACACTCGTGTTTGTCCATCTGATACTTATAAGCAAATCGTTGATCACAGGCACTGCAACCGAATGCTTTCTCACCGGTGTGTGTTCTCAAATGTCGAACCAAAGCTGAATTGTCACTGAAGCTGAAGTCGCAGACTGAGCAGGCGTAAGGTTTCTCTCCAGTGTGTATTCTTGTGTGTGTTATTAAATGTCCCTTCATAGAGAATTTTTTACCACAAACTAAGCAAGCATAGGGTTTCTCTCCAGTGTGCGTTCTTGTGTGCCTAACTAAACTTCCCTTGACAGAAAATTGTTTTTCACAAACTGTACAGGCAAAAGGTTTCTCAACTTTATGTATCCTCATGTGAGTTGTTAAGTGAGCCCTTTGAGTCAGTCTAAGATCACATACTGGGCAGGCAAAAGGTTTTTCTCCGGTGTGTGTCCTCATGTGATTTGTTAAACTCACCTTTTGAGTTAAGATGAGACCACATACTGAGCAGACAAAAGTGTCTTCCCCTGTATGTGTTCTTGTGTGTGCGATCAAATGTCCCTTCTGCGTGAATCTCTTACCACAAACTGAGCAGGAAAAAGGTTTCTCTCCAGTGTGTGTTCTTGTGTGTGTTCTTAAATGTCCCTTCATGGAGAATCTTTTTTCACATATTGAACACGCAAAAGGTTTCTCACCAGTGTGGGTTCTTGCGTGTCTTTTCAACGCTGACTTGTTGACAAATGTTTTGTCACACTGAGAACATTTCATGTGCTTGTTGTCAGTGCGACATTTCATCTCACCTTTCGAGTGTTCATGATCAGCGTCAGAGGACTGTGACATTATATCATCACAATCTGATAGTGGAGCTAAGAGGCTGTCTGATTGGGATCCACCACAGTGATTTCCACCACCTCCTTCCTCGTCATCACCTTCACTTTTTATGACAGTCAATGGAAAGTCAGTGGCTTCAGCCTCCTGCTCTTTCTCTTTGATGCAGCAGAGCTCTGGCTCTTCCTCCTCATTCGTTTGAAAGGGCTCCTGCTCCAGCTGCTCAGAAGCAAGATATTCTTCACAGGCGTCTACAGGACACAAGAAAAAAAAACAAGCATGGTTTGGCAGTCAAGTTTTGCTGAGTCATGTCTCTTGCTGTGCCTCTGATGTTGTCTGCTAATTAATTAATTATTTAATTCCAAACCACATATTAAGCTTGCAAAAGGTTTTCCCCCAGTATGAGTTCTGGTGTGTTCTCTTAATTTGTGCATTTACCGTGAATCCTTTCCCACAAACTGAGCAGGCGAAAGGTTTCTCACACATGTGCATTCTCCAAAGATTTGTTGAACTGTGTTTTGTTCTTTTGCATGAATGCAAGACCACACACTGAGCAAGAAAAAGTCTTTTTCTCCAGTGTGTGTGTTTTTTGTGTGCTATTAATGTCCCTTCTGAGTGAAAACCTTTACCATAGTCTGAGCAGACTATGGTAATAATAAACGTGGCGGGAGTGGTGTTGAAACTAAAAAGTGGTAACAAAATAATTGAGCGCAAGCGAACAAACCTTCTCCGTGTGTTACATGTTGAGGCCTCTTAAAAACAGCGGCCATCCGTTGACGCTGCGCCTTTTTTGTTCCAGAGAGTTCCTCCTCGGACTGTTCTACTTTCACGCGCTTGGCACACATTTCAAAAGATAATCAACACTTCATACTCAGACTCGTTCCCTTGCTGAGCGTTGTGTGGCTAACAAGCGCCTCTCTAGTTAGCAGCTAGGAAGCTAAGCTAACTCGAGAAGGTCCTACGTCTGTCGGGACGAGTTCATAACGAAAACACGTAGCGATGTTTTACACCAGTACAGCTCGGACTGCGTCTTGGGCTTAGTCTGTCCAGTACGAATACAGGAAGAGTTACGAAATATAGCCCCTCTCAAAAATGTCTGCAGCGCTAGAATGGAATTCGGACGGCAAGTCCACTTGGACAAACGTCGTGATGGCGCTACGATAATAACATTGAAAACAAACGAGGAATTGAACATACAGTGTAGGCGAATACGCACGGAATTAATGTTTCGTGGTTGCATGGGTTATGTTCGATATTCATTCACTCCTTACACTCTAATCATCAGTTCCTATTACGAATGAACGTCTCCACAGATTCTCCGAACTCTACAACATTAAATTACTAATAAAAGTGCTTTTGCATCTGTACGTAGCTCCCCTCTCCCAATGTTAAATGCCAGGCGGAACGTAAGGTCCAGAAACCCAGCAAAGTTTATGTTCGCCTTGAAGTGGACTGACCGGCGATCAAAGGGAGCCCACTCGTGGCTACTAACCAGAAAACCTGCACCTTTGGTAAAATTCACACTAATAATCCAAAATACGAGTTTCTGGGACCTGGCCAATCGATACAGGCCACCTCTTACGCAAAGAAAGACGGGATAGGCTGCAGCTCACCTTTGACCCCATTGAGGAAAAGCGTTGTAACATGAACGGACGGACGGATGTGTATCATCAGTTTTAAACTATGGAAAAAATAGCTATTTTATGTGGAAATTGACCAACTTGGAAACATACACTATAATTACTGGTACATGATTGCAATTTATTGAATATACATCTCTAGGCAGCGTTGCATGTTTTGTATACAATAAAACAGGTAAACAAATGAGGCCACTTTGTAACCCCGCGCATTCGTAAACGTCTTCTCATTTATCGAAGGGGTCATGAATATGTTTTCTTGACAGAACCAAGTACAGATCAAGATTTGGCGCTATGATGTTGATTCATGTCATGAATGCATGAAAACAAGCATCAACGCAAAGCCGAAATGGCTGAACCAAAGAGAACTAGGACAATTTAGCTTAGTTGCATTGAGCCTCAACCAAAACTGGACATTTTCCCGGTTTCAACATTTGTATTTGATTCGGCCTTATATTCCGGATACATTTTTAGAGCTTGTTTTTTTTTCCTGTCACAGTTTATTTAAAGCTTCATCCATTGCTGCTCTTTTTACCAGGACACTTGTGTCTCTTAATTTGATCCTTCCGAGAGAATCTTTTCTCACAAGCGTTGCAATTGAACGGCTTCTCGCCGGTGTGAATTCTTGTGTGTGTTTTCAAAGTGCACCTTTGAGCAAATTTTTTCTGGCAAATTAAGCAGGTAAACTGTTTCTCCCCAGTGTGCGTTCTCATGTGTTTCACCAATTTCGAACGTTCACTGAAACTGAAAGTGCAGACGGAGCAGGAAAAAGGTTTCTCGCCAGTGTGTATCCTTGTGTGTGTTTTTAAATGTCCCTTGATAGAGAATCTTTTACCGCAAAATGGGCAGGCAAAAGGTTTCTCACCTGTGTGCGTTCGCATGTGAGTTGTTAAATTAATCTTTTGAGCCAATCTAATACCACACACCATGCAAGAAAAAGGTTTTTCCCCAGTGTGTGTTCTCCCGTGTCTGTTCAAATGTCCCTTCTCCGCAAATCTTTTACCGCAATCTGAACAACTGAAAGGTTTTTCCCCTTCGTGGCTTCTCACGTGAACTTTCAAATTCCACTTGGAGCTAAAAGTTTTCCCGCACTGAGAACACTGCCAGCGTTTGTCACTAGCGTGGCATGTCTTTTCGCCTTTTGAGCACTCGTCGTCATCGGTGCCAGGCGAGTGTGATGACCTGTCGTCACTCCCTGTGAGGAGAGCTACGGCACCGTCTTCTTTTGAAACCCCGCGGTGGTTTCCGTCACATTCCTCACCCTTCACCCTGGCCAAAGTCAATGGAAACTTGGCAACATCGGCCTCCTGCTCTTCCTCCTTAATGCGGCATGACTGTGGTTCCCACTGCTCAGGACCAAGATAGTCTTCACTCATGCCTGCAGGACACAGAAAAGCAAACACACACATTTTGTTCAAGTCTGCTGAAATGAATACCACACAATTGTATGTTTTTGTATTTTCGCAGAGTAGAACTTGTCAGCATTCGCAGGGGGAGCAGAAGAATTTGGGACCATTTCTCTGAAGAAAACTGTTGCAGTGCAGCAAAATTCCTGTCTAGAGTGAAAAGGTCTTCTTAGGTTGTGCTACGCAACAAGGTTGTGGTCAGGACTCAATCCATAAAGTTGTGTGAAACTGGAAAGTTTTCAACAAGTATCTCTAAAAGTCTTGATGATCATTCGTCCAGAGTTAAACAAATTGCCTACAAATGGAGAACGTTGAGCATTGGTGCTTCTTCTACCATGAAGTGGCAAGAGCAGAGTACATTTTCCTCACGTTATGTTCATCAGAACAGATATATTCATGGTGAGGTTGGAGACTCGCGTTTATAAATCCTGTATTTTGGAACGAGAAAATCAGCTGCTTCCACAGTCGTCAACAATCAAAATGTGAAATCTTTGCTCCACGAACAGAAAAGAAAAACCCAGAGATATGCTCAACCTGATCAGGACCTGCATGTACAAACCTACTCGGGGCTGTACAAAAACAGCGTCCAGTCGTTCACTTCTTTGGTTCCGGAAAGTTCTCCCTTGTCCTCTTCTCTCGCACTTTTTGAACACATTTACAGACGATGATCATAAGACTTCACACTCACCCCTGATCTCTGCTGAGCGATGTATTGAAAACAAACATGTTTCTTTGTTAGCAGCTAGCAAGCTCAGCGTAGCAAAATAGCCCGAGAACCTTCAACGTGCAACGAGACGAGTGAATCCGGATACGAAGCCAGAAGTAATGACTTTGTAGTCCGTTAAAGCGACGTTGGACTCATTATGTTGCGACTTCACTACGTGCAGAATTCATCTTGGAAGAATACATTGGATGAAGCTCGAGCGGTACAAAACGTCCATGGGAGGAGAGCAGCCACTAAAGTAGTACGGAATCCCACTTGGCCAAATGATGAATGCTCGACGAAAACGTTGGATGTGGTAAAGTGCTCCGATGGACGAAGCGGCTCGTTAACTTGATGCTTACAACGGATCAACCGTTGAACTCTCAGAGCCAGTTCCCATAGCATTATCATTCACCTAAACTAACGTTTTCATACTATGCACATTTCCAAAAGACAAGTGACAGAGAATGCGGTCTGATGGCATTTTCAGTGACAGAAAGTGGCAAATGGCCGCTGTGGAGATTTTTATTCCACAAATGCAATGCGAATCCAAATGTGTTTACACTAGTGAAGGTACATAGGACATGTTATTGGAGAGAGACATATTGGGCTGACTTCGCCGTTAACATACTTCACCAATAAAGATTAAATTCGTATGTGCGCGCGTATGCATGTGAAATTTTTTTGGTGGCTATAAAATCACTTGCACTTGCACATATTTCGAGGTCGCTCTGTCACAACAACCACGGCGAACGCTCTGAACATCGCACTAACAAACCAAGACACAGAGCGGGCATTGATTCCACTCAATGATTATACAGCAATGTATGTGTGTGTGGCGCAACCCCAACACAGGTATTGAGACAGCGACGTAGTTTGTCCAAGTGACGGTGCCGTACAGCAGTTTCTGTTGCAGCTTCACTTCCGTGTACGGTTTGTGTGACCAAAGGCGCTCCAATTACAAATCCTCCCTAAATTATTAATGGAATACTAACAATATTGTTAGTACATCGCATCACTACTTTTATTGTCTTTTAAGTCCAAATAAACTCGTCTCTGTGCACGTCGAAGCGTCTCGAGCTAGCTTAGGTTAGCCTGCTAGCCGCTAACAAAGAGACGACTTTGTTGTCCAGAGATCACTTGAAGCACAGGCCGCGAGTGATTGTAAAGTGTTGCGGCAATCGTGCAAAAATGTGTGCAAAAAGTGTGAAAGGAGATTACGCGGAGGAACTTTCTGGAACAAAAGAGGAGCGCGAGCGACAACATCAACGACTGGACGCTGCTGTCAAGGAGCCTCGCGATGACAGAGCAGGTTTGTTCACTTGGTCATTTCTACTTGACGCAAATCGTGCGCATTTTTTTCCACAATGGAATCTCATGACAACACGCTGTGCGATGTCTAGTACTGCCGGTGTTTTGGTGGCTCTACGGCTGCCTCTGAACCCAGGGCACGGCAGCCTTGCTTCCTTCAGGCCACCGTAGACATGACAGAATCGAGGGGCACTGGGCAGGATGGGCAAATGTCATTCCTACTTTGACACCATAACAACTCGTACACCACACAGTGAACATTGTACAAAACGTGTGCGGTAATTTGGAAACATAAAAAGATCACTGGACAAAACTGATTAAAAAAAAAAACATAACCACCTTAGCATTTTAAAGTACACAATCAATCCTTGCCCCACCTTATGAAAAGATCACAACAATTGTATTCACATTGAACGTCCTCCTGGATTTGTGCAGTTCTTAATGCCACCAAAATTAATTAAACAGATTAGAAGGATGAACCACACACATTTTATGTAATTTGAATCCATTGCTCATCCTCATCAATATAGCAATAAGGCCATCACAAATCTCAATAGTTTGCACTGTATTGCTCTCCTTCTCACCACAAATACATCAGTAACACTGACTAGGGTTGTTAGCGTCAATTGGAACCTTGGAGAATGACTCGGGTTGGGTCGCTAAACCTGATGCGCAAACACACAAAGACCTCTCTTTGAGCGAAAATGCCCCGGCAATCATTTTCTTCTTCAGGCTTAGCGGGCGGTGATTGCCATTTCAAAAACAAAGATTTTTTTTTTTTTTGGTTCGTGGGGGAGTTTCGGTATTCAGCCACCAATAACATTCATCGCACCAGTGATGGTTGCCCACTGTTGTTTTTTGCTGACGAATTAAAGTGAATGTGCTTCTCAAACCTAATCAAAGCATCAAAGTCACAACATGAGACTTGACTGAGCAAACCTTGACTTTAGCAACCCACGTGTTTGTCTTCTCGTGTCCTGCAGACGTCAGTGAAGAATATCTTCATCCTGAGCAGCAGGAATGGAGCTTCAGGGGGGAGAAGCAGGACTCAGAACAGCCCTACATTAAAGAGGAAGAGCAAGAAGCTGCCATCACAGAATTTCCTTTTCCCAGGGTCATTATGAAGAATGAAGATGATGACGAGCAAGCTGAGTGGCCGCTGCTTCGTCCCAGTCAAAGTGATGAGCAACATAAAAATCACCACGTGAGACTTGACTAAGCAAAGCTTGACTTGACCAAACAACGCCTGTTTGTCTTCTTGTGTCCTGCAGACATTGGCGAAGAAGATCTTTGTTCTGAGCGGCAGGAGATTAAAGAGGAAGAGTGGGAGACTCAGCTCACACAGTTTCCATTGGCTGGTGTCATTGTGAAGATTGAAGGTGATGGCGAGGAAGAAAGTAATGGAGAGCACCGCGGAGGATCACAAAAAGATGGGCTCTTAGCTCCACTATCAGACTCTCCTGACACCGATGATGAACACTCTCCCGGTGATGCGGACACATATTGGAAATGCTCGCAGTGTGGCAAAGTATCCAGTTCAAAGTGGGGCTTGAAAATACACATGAGAACACACACCGGGGAGAAACCTTTTGCCTGCTCCATTTGTGGGAAAAGATTCACTCAGAAAGGACATTTACGAGCACACACACGAACACACACTGGGGAGAAACCTTTTCCCTGCACAGTCTGCGGTCTTGTCTTGAGTCAAAAGGTAAATTTGACTAATCACATGAGAATACACACTGGGGAGAAGCCCTTTGCCTGCTCGGTTTGTGGTAAAAGATTCTCTGTGAAGGGACATTTGAAAATCCATACAAGGACACACACTGGAGAGAAACCCTTTGCCTGCTCGGTTTGTGGTCAAACCTTCTCTCTCAAGGGACATTTGAGAACACACACAAGAACACACACTGGAGAGAAGCCTTATCCCTGCTCAGTATGCGGCAAAAGATTCTCTATCAAGGGACATTTAGTAGCACACACCAGAACGCATACCGGGGAGAGACCTTTTTCCTGCTCCGTGTGTGGTCTTCGATTAACGCAAAAGATTAGTTTAACCAATCACATGACCATTCACACAGGGGAGAAGCCTTACGAGTGCTCATTTTGCGGTAAAAAATTCTCAATAAAGGGACAGTTGATGACGCACACCAGAATACACACCGGTGAGAAACCTTTTGTCTGCTCCGTCTGCACCGTAAGTTTCAGTGATCGTTCGGGATTAGTCAAACACATGAGAACGCACACTGGGGAGAAACTGTACTCATGCTCATTTTGTGGCAAAAGTTTCTCTCAAAGATGCACTTTGACAATCCACACCAGGACACACACTGGTGAAAAGCCGTACAGTTGTGATGTTTGCGAGAAAAGATTCTCCCGTAAGGATCAGGTGAAGAAACACAAGTGTGTTGGTGAGAAGAGAAGTGATCAATGAAGTGTAAAGAAATGTTGAGTCTTTGTGATAAGTGTCCAAGTCTTTCAAACAGTGAGTGTGTTCACTCGCTCTTCTCGAGGCCTCAATGCTGTTCAGATGAATTGTCATTGCTTTCTTTGGCCATGAGTCCTTCAACCATCCATGTAATTTGTATTGAAATATGTGAGACACTTGACTTTAGTACAGACCCTCCGAATATGATTAAAAAACGGAGTCAGGAAAATGTGGCCGATTGACGAATCATTCGTACTCTCTTAACAGCGTTACATGTCAGGTCACGCACGCACCTGTCGAAGACCTGCACCGCATTTTGGGAGTGAGGTCTCACGTCATTTGCATACACAGTCAAGCTGTGCGATATAACGCAGCACAATTTTAAAATGTCGGACTGCCCGACATGGTTTCTGTGGTGAGTTTGATGTGCAGATATTGTTAGCGCCGCTAATCTGAGACGACTTTCTATGGCGACATCCTTGTGCCTTGCCCGGCAAGCATGACCAGTCAATGCACTACTTCATCCAACTCTTGCATGACTGTAACCGTTGGACTGAATCGAATTTGTATTTATTCCTTTATCAGTTTGTTGTTGTATATAACTTGTGTGTTTTAGAAATAAACGGAGAAAGGTTCAGAGACAATTGCAATTCATTTCATGTCGTGTAAAGGGAACATGGGAAAGTGGAAAACATCATCAATGGGATTTGAAATGACATTGATCGGGCTATAAAATCTTGTCCATATCGCCCAGTGCTAGAACTCAGCGTGGCTCACAAATGGATTTCCAACTTGGAAACACATTATCAACAATCCACGTCCGTTTTTTATATTTGAATAAAATTTGCACATGCACGCGCACTCACACACACACACGCACGCACGCACACACACACACACACGCACGCACGCACGCACACACACACACACACACACACGTGATCCGTTATCCACACGTGAGGAAATGACAAATAATGCAACACGGCGTTTTAGCGACGACCGTATGGTGTCGAAAGTTCAGTCGTAGGTTCAATAATTTAGGACGAATTCTTGAGTTGATTTCACGAATCGTACAAGGTAGTGGAGCATAGCTGGTCACTTGGACAAAACTCTCGGAACATCGTACATCAAAAGCGCTTACAGAAAAGTGCAGCGGCGAGGGCTTGCCATCAAACCGTCTCGTCGATTCAGCCAAACAACGTGGCCCCCACTCGCGGTTCTTTATTACATGTATTCCTTCCTACGAAACCTTTACACAGTCCGTTCCATCTCCGCTGCGGTATGACAAGATCGAGCGACAATGTCAACAACTGAACTGAAAAAGAATATCCACAAGCGTACTGAACGCTGTATTCAAGAAGCCTCAAGTTGTTCCACGCAAAGAAGGCTTGTTCTCGTCTTATGTCATTTGATAAGTTTCTACTTTTGGAATTTGGGTTCATTTTGAATGAAATTCTCATTGGCGTAGTCGAAAATCCGGGTGCTCTGTGAAGTCATTGTTGCCGCCATTTTGATTTTTGAGTCGAGATGGCGTCCAACGTGCCGTGCCTACGTGGCGGCCATATTGACAGGGGCCATTTTCCCATCATAGGCAACGCATGGACATTGATATTGAGTCGCAACGTGTCTGATCCGTTTCGCAATCGATTTTCATTAGATTTACTTTGTTGTCAATGTATAAACGTGTGCTCTCAATACAGAACATTTTTACATCTATGCAAGTTCCTGTGGCTGAGCATTAGTTTTCATCTCTATCGCTTGAAATCACTTTTCAGCTTAGAATTTGCTACTTTAAACACACAAACTGTGTCAAGAATTCTTTGATGCCACTGGTCTTTGCCTATAAAGAAACTTCTTTGCTCTCATCCTGTGTGGAATATGCCTGTCAAAGGCTGTATTATCATTCTCTTCCAAAGATGGAGAGGCCAAGTGGAACTTGAATTTCGATATGTGAACAAAAACACAAAAACTAAATCAACACTTGCTGCAAGTCATGAAGAGGAAGCATTCTACCGACGAAAACCGAGTACAAAATGCCTTACATATGCTGCTTTATCAATGACATAAAGATATATAGCAACAATTACTATGCCAAACAAAGTAAAGATGAAGTCATACTACAATAAGGGTGACCTGAACTCTTTTGACTTTTATAATTTAAATAATACATTGAAGACAAAGGAAATTGTATTTACAATTCATTGAGTACATGCTTCATTAAATACTTCTGCTGAAAGGAGCTCAAGCCTTTTGACAAAGGCGGCGTCTTGACTGGACCTCTCTCAAGGATTGCAGAACTTGATGTGCACACCACAGAGACAATCTCTTCACAATTTCATGATGCTCTGCTCACTAGCACATTTGTGTCTTGTCAGCTGAAGCTTCACATGGAATCTTTTATCACAGACATTGCAACTGAATGGTTTCTCTCCAGTGTGTGTTCTCGTGTGTGTTGTCAAATATGACCTTTGAGTGAATCTTTTACCACAAACTGAGCATGAAAATTGTTTCTCCCCAGTGTGTGTTCTCATGTGTCGAACCAAGACTGAGCCATCACTGAAAGTTAAGGTGCAGACTGAGCATGCAAAAGGCTTCTCTCCAGTGTGGGTTCTTGTGTGGGTTTCTAAATGTCCCTTCTGTGTGAATCTTTTACTACAAACTGAGCAGGTAAAAGGTTTCTCTCCAGTGTGAGTTCTTGCATGTGTTCCCAACTGTCCCTTCTCAGTGAATTTTTTACCACAAACCGAGCAGGCAAAAGGTTTCTCTCCGGTGTGTATTCTCGTGTGTGCAATTAAATGTCCCTTGAGAGAAAACCTGTTACCACAAATTGAGCATTCAAACTGTTTCTCACCAGTATGCGATTTCATATGTATCACGAACTCTGAGCGTTCATTGAAACTTATGTCGCAGACCGAGCAGGCAAAAGCATTTTTTTCAGTTTGTATGTGTCTCTCCAACGATGACTTTTTGCCAAATGTTTTGTCACACTGAGAGTGAGAACATTTCACATGTTTGTTGTCAGCCTGACATGTGATGTCACCTTCAGAATCCTCATCATCGTCAGTGTCAGAAGAGTGTGATGTTATGTCATCACTATCTGAAAGTGGAGCCAAGAGGCTGGCTGCCTGTGGTCCTCCACATTCTTTACCTTCTTCGTCATCCTCTCCATGATCATCTTCAGTCTTCACAATGACAGTCAATGGAAACTTGGTGATATCAGCCTCCTCTTCTTCATCTTTAATGTCGGGTGTCTTGGGCTCCTCTTCCTCTTTCGCGTGGGGGACCTCTGGCTCCTGCTCGGGATGAAGATCTTTGCTTATATCTGCCGGCCACAGGAAGACAAGCGCACATGGCTTAGTCAAAACAAATTTTGCTCAGTTTTACATCACGGGATAAGACACTGCAATCTTGAGGCCATCCTTGTTTCTCGTCACATTCTGTTCTGAAGTCAGGTGCACGAAGGAAGACCTGAGCACAGTAGCCCATCCACAGGCTCCCACAGACAAATTCCTCATGTGTATTTTACATACTTGGCCAAAAAAGACGATTCTTATAGACAAAAAAAAAAAAAATAAAGGAGAAAGGAGCATTCCCCCCCCAAAAAAAAAAACCACAGCGAAAATACCGAAAGCGTAGCATCATCTTGCAGTGAATATTGAATACCAAAGTAAACCTTCGAAGAACTGTTGTAAAAGAATGACGCTTGTGATTGAAAAAGCGAGAGGAGGAAAAGAACAAACCTGCTGTGTGTAACACAACTCGAGGATCACCGTGTTGACGTTGACGCCCGTTTTCCGCTCTTGTTCCAAGTTCCCCCTCATACTCTTCTTTCACACTCCTTGCACACATTTCCGCGCAATGATCACAGCACGTGATGACGCTTGTTCTCTGCTTAGCGATCTATTGACAACAAACGCGTATCTTTGTCTGCGTAGCCGCTAGCACGCTAAAGTACTCTGAGCTCGCCCGATAAACCTCTACGTACTCTGAGAAGAGTTTATCGGAATACGACGATCAGTGAATGATGTTTTAAACCAGTTAAGTATTGTGTCGTCACCTCAACACGTTCAGTGCAGATAATTACTAATTGTGAAAGCGCCTTTGTTGTCAGAAAAAAACCCGACATTCAAGTTCATGTACCGAATATGTTGTACGGCAAAGCCACGAGGACAAACTACCTAATTGTCTTATTGCTACTACTACACAGCGCTATAAAATTGAAGCGTGTCTCTGGGAAAGGATAGATCCATTCGGTTGAGATTAGAGTTGCATTATGAATGTTGTGAGTATTTTTTTAAATTATCATTATTGCACTACTGACGAAAAACATCAGCACAAAGTCACTGAGGGCAGAGAAAAATATAAAAAAGCGGATACGAATGGTTTTATTTTCTCGGTAATAGGTCAGCAGCAAACTTGCTTCTCACACCTTACCAGTAAATGGCAGTAATGCAACTGAAATATTCTCGCCGACCACCATAAAACTCTATATGACGATGAAGAAAAGGAGGAGGAGGAGGATGGAGAGGGGGAGGAGGAGAAAAAGGTGGAAGAAGAAGACGAATAAGCAGTAGAAAAACGAAGAAAAATAAAGCGGCAACAGCAGCAAAGGGGGCGAAGAAGAAGAAAAGGAAGAAGAGCAAGAAGAAGAAGAAGAGCAAGAAGAAGAAGAAGAAGAAGAAGAAGAAGAAGAAGAAGAAGAAGAAGAAGAAGAAAATAAGTGTACAGTACACGTATTAGAAGATAAGGCATTCACAATTACAGCACTTAACATGACTGCGGATAGGCTGCGAGCAGTACGTTTCATGACTACTTAACGTGAGCAAAATATCGTTCAATAATAATTCTTCCTGTACGAGTAAACTCTTCTCAATTTACCTTGACACGCTTCTCCGTTTAACTTAATTTAGCGTAGATCTCTGAAAAAAAATAGTTTGGTGTCAAATGATCTGTTGCGATGGATGACAAATAACGTCGCCGTTGTTAGTGGTGGCAGGTCAGCGAAAGGATACAACAGCTAATCGTTCTTTTGAAGACTATTTATCAAAAGACGGATGGCTGTTAAGATGATTCGAGCGACGATGCCGCAGCTACGTGTTAACTTTTATTTCTTGAATATTTGTTTCTCAGGTCGACTTGGAAGGCCTTTCCACACGCCGTTGCAATAAGAGCCAGCGCAAATTGCGGCGGGGACAAGAGTCGCGGCAGCCCGGACGTCACGCCCACTTAGGCCGCGATACTGTACATCACGGTACGTCGGAACCGCTGCCTCCAGAATGCCTCGCTCCGAGCACCCGCCTTTGCATTCCCTCGAAGATGTCGCGACCCCATTTCAACTGCCGTTTCTAATTCCATGGCATTGTACGTGTTTATAACAGGGTTCTTTTTGTCCTTATGTGTTTCTACACGACTTAGCGCTCAATATGTACTCATCGAATCTATAAATGCGTACATACAACCATTGATATGATTGATTTTTGACGTAAATGATGCTTTGCATCAGTATTGCTATAATATTTCCATTTCCCTCGTGGTTATCAGTTGGTGAGTTTGTACTTAGACTTAATGGACTGTTGAAGGAACATAAATGGAATTTTTCAACTGCCTACATATTCCTGATAAACCTGCCCTGCCCCCCGAAAAAAAAACATTTAAGAACAATAACGTACTTCGTTAAAGTCGCAACATGAGAGTTTGTGCAACGTTTGACTTCATGAAAGCATTTGGCTTTTTCTCCTTTTGTCCTGCAGGCGCCAGTGAAGTGTATCGTCATCCTGAGCAGCTGAAGCCCCATTGCCACCACATCAAATGGACGACAAGTCAATGCATCCTCACATTAAGGAGGAGGAGCGGCCAGAGCCTCACCTCATTAAAGAGGAAGCGGAGTCACAGCTCTCCTACATTAAGGTGGAAGTGCAGGAAGCCGACATCACCCATTTGCCATTGACGGTTGTCCTTTTGAAGAGTGAAGATCATGAAGCCAAAGCTCCCAGTGAGGAGAACCGAAGGGCGGAGGCTCCGAGCTGCAGCGGCTCAAGTCAGCACAGGCCCACTGAAGGAAATGCATCCCGAGCAGCCAGCCTCCTTGCTCCACTCTCAGATAGTGACTTCACGTCACACTCCTCTGACACTGATGATGATGATGAAGAACAGTCTGAAGGCGATATGACGTGTCACCCTGACAACGAACATGTGGAATGTTCTCAGTGTGGGAAAACCTTCGTTTCAAAATGGGGCTTGAAAGCACACATGAGAATGCACACTGGAGAGAAGCCTTTTGGCTGCTCCCTTTGTGGCAAACGTTTCTCCATAAAGAAAAGCTTAATAAGGCACACAAGAACACACACTGGGGAGAAACCTTTTGCCTGCTCAGTGTGTGGTCATCGAGTGATTCAAGAGACCCATCTGATAGCTCACATGAGGACACACACTGGAGAAAAACCTTTTGCTTGTCCGGTTTGCGCAAAAAAATTCACTCAGAAAGCGCATTTAAGAACGCACGCGAGAACACACACCGGTGAGAAACCTTTTGCCTGCGCAGTCTGCAAGTTCAGTTTCAGTGATAGTTCAGCATTGGTTCGGCACACCAAAAGACACACCGGTGAGAAGCCATTCACTTGCAATGTGTGCGAAAAGCAATTCTCCCGCAGGTATCTGGTTCACAGGCACAAGTGTTCTGTTGAGAAGAGCAGCGAAAAATGAAGCGTCAAATAAATTACTGGAGAGAAACTCTGACTCTGTGCTGAGCTGTCCAAGTGTGGATGTAAGTAAGGATGGCAGGAGCCTCTCTTTGGTTTAGCCTTTTGAAGTTCAGTTTGGTTATTTTAAAGTGTATGCATGTAATTCTTTGACTCAGAATTTGGGATCCCAAGTGCAAAGGTTTGATGTGGCACTTTAAAAGACAGATGAGGGCCCTCACACAGTTCATCTAGAAGCTTCAATTTTAGGACTTGTCACTTAACTCTTGAGACTCAGCTCGACGGAAGACTTGAATTGACTGGATGCGGTTAAAATTCTGCATTTTCCACAAAGTTTGCCTTTTCTTTTTACGCACGGAAACCTGGCAGGCAGCCTCCTCAAGTATGCTACAGATTGTCTCGATTTTCTCATGGAAATCACTGAACGCTATGCGCTCACAACATTGATTGCTCAGGATGTTTGACAAAAAAAAAAAAATCATGGTTCAAATTGCTCAAACAGATTGAAAATAAGCAAAAATACTTGGTGGATGAATAAGATATACAGTGTCATAACAAATATTTGCCCTCTCACCCCAAAAATCTGCATAGTTTAGAGAATACAAACCAAATCCATCCAATCTGATCTGCTTTATCCTCACGAGGGAGCTGGGCGTGCGGGAGCTTCTCAGAGCTGACTTCGGAGGAAGCCGGAGAACCCGAAGAAAACCCACTTGGCACGGGGAGAACATGCAAACTCCACACAGGAAGGCCAGAGCCATAATCGAACCCTGCACCTCTGCACTGTGAGGCTAACCGGTCGAGCACCGTGCCGCCGGATTACGTATATCATCATAAGAGGCAGGTTCTCAAAAAGCAGAAACGTGGAGACCCGACTAGAAACAACAACAATCCCCTCTGGTGGTCGAAAGTAAAAGTGCAAAAAGCTGACAGCCCTCCCCAGGTGGTCACCCATCCAAATAGAGGCCCTGCAGTTTATTTGTTTGTAGCGCTGAATAGAAGAAGGACGACACAGTTTATATTTTTCAATCCGGAACGCTAAATTAGCTTTTGACACCAGCTGACGCGTGTTCGTGCAATGTGGAGGCCAGGTTGACATTCGAGTTTGGCATTGAAAGGCAATACTTTTTTTTCAACTGAGGGTTGGATTCTTCTATGCGTTGTAAGACAGTGAAAGGCATACATTTAGGGCGCTATGATGCACACTGTATACGAGCAGAGTCTTTATTATTTTTATGTATTTATTCAGGAGCACATATTGTACACTTTACAGCTTAGCACAGGTAAATCACTTGACAATTCATCATTCGCTGCTTGTTTCTCGAAAACCTGATCTGAATGGCGTCCCCACCCTTTGCAACGGAATGCTTTCTCAACCAGTGTGAATTCTTTTGTGTTTTCTGAGATGCCCCTTCTGGGTGAATCTTTTACCGCACAGTATGCAGGCAAAAGGTTTTTCGCCGGTGTGCGTTTTCGTGTGTTCTATTAAATGTCTCTTGACAGAGAATCTTTTACCGCAAACTGTGCAGGCAAAAGGTTTCTCTCCAGTGTGTGTACTGGCATGTGCTATCAAATACCGCTTTACGGAGAACGTTTTACCACAAAGTGAGCAGACAAATGGTTTCTCTTCAGTGTGCGTTCTCACGTGATTGGTTAAGCTACTCTTTTGAGTTAACCTAAGACCACACACTGTGCAGCAAAAAGGTTTTTCCCCAGTGTGTGTTCTGATGTGAGTGTTCAAATGTCCCTGACGAGTGAATCTCTTCCCACAATCGGAGCAACTGAAAGCTTTCGTTCTCGTGTGGCTAACCATGTGCTTTTTCAAGAGAGACTCAAAGCTAAAAGTTTTGTCACACTGAGAGCAATTCCAGCGTTTGGTGACCATTCGACTTGCCATGTCACTTTTAGCGTGTTCGTCTGCATCAGGAAAGTGTGAGGTTATGTGGGATCCTCCACAGCGCTCGCTTTCTTCGACATCATCTTCGCTCTTGACAATGACAGTCAGAGGAAAGTTGGTAATATCACTGTCCTCTTCTTCCTCTTTGATGTAGTGGGGGTCTGGCTCCTCTTCCTCATTCACGAGAGTGGGCTCAGGCTGCTCAGGATGACGACATTCTTCACTGACCTCTGTTGGACCCAAGAAAACAAACTTGGGTTGGTGAAGTCAGGCTGAGCTCTGTCAGGTGTCATGTTATGACTTTGATCACGTGTATTAATGTAATCCTCACTTGTTTTCACCACAAATAGCAAAAAAAAAAAAAAAGTAAATGCCCCACCCAAGACACTTCTCATCGCAAGTCTCTGAATTGCAACGCTCCTTCGTCCTCGCACCTCAAAACATTGAATGCGACTCGTAAGTTAACGTCTTAATTGTCTTCAACTCGCATTGAGGAATTTCCACCAGTTAGCTTTAAAGAATAAAAAAAAAAAATCGGGTGACGTCTGATGCATCCTTTGTCGAAGTCTTTTAGCTCCTCACTGGTAACATGAAAACTGGCAATGAAAAACGATGCATGGTTTCAAATTAAAATTTATGAAATCCCTCAATTCCTTGGAAATTCACATTGAGGAACATTGTCCTTAAACTGTTTGACAATTTTTTTTTTTAACGGTTGTTCACAAAGAGGTGAACCTCACCCTGTTGTTGCTTGTGAATGTCTGCGCAAGTCAGGGTACCTCCTTTTACACCCAATTACGGCCCCATACCTGTTCACCTGTGTGATGCTCCAAACATGTGTTTGATGAGCATTCCTCCACTTTGTCAGTCTTTTTTGGCACCTGCCATAGCTTTTTTTGGAACATAACGTGTTGCAGCTATGAAATATTCAAGTTAATGATTATTTGCCAGTGTTTGAACATTAAATATCTTGTGTCGGTAGTGCATCCAAGTAAAAATGGATTGACCATGATTTTCAAATCATTGTATTCTTGTTTAACACAACGTTGGGACTGGGTTTGCACATTCAAACGGCACTAGTGGCATCAATCAGGGGGCCAAACGTCACAAATGAGTTTTGAGAAATAAACACGGCAATATCCTTTCCCAAAGAAAGCAGATAAGGGAGAAGAAAATATGAAGTAACCTGCTCTGTGAGACACATCTTGAAGCTTTTGGAAAACAGCGTCCTGAAGTTGACCTTGCCGCTCGTTCTCTTCTTTTGTACAAGAAAGTCCCTCCTCGTAGTCTCCTTTCACACTCTTTGCACACATTTCACACTATAACCACAAGGCTTAATGCATTCTTTCTGCTTAGTGATGTCTTCATCACAAACACGTCTATTTGTTAGGAGCAAGCAAAGAAACGCCAAATTCAGGCCAACTCGGCAAAGCTAAATTTCAACGTGCACCAGAATGGCACGACAACTGCATCTATGACGTTTCCTCCATCGAGATATTACTGGGACGTACGGTGTGAAACCTTAAATACTTCCAGTACAGGTTCAGGAGCAATTGTAATTTAGTGAAAGCGCCTGTGCTATGCCCCACGTATGCGGAAGTTGTACGGCAACTCTACTTGGACAAATTCAGTCCCATGGTCAGCACCACGCGGAAAAACGTTTCCATAGATTACAGTACTGTGAAACATGTCCGATGAAATTTTCAGGTAAAAAAAAAAAAAAAAAATCAGCCATGTATCAAAGCATTACTATATAAATGTATCGATAGATAGATAGATAGATAGATAGATAGATAGATAGATAGATAGATAGATAGATAGATAGATAGATAGATAGATAGATAGATAGATAGATAGATAGATAGATAGATAGATAGATAGATAGATAGATAGATAGATAGAGAGATAGATAGATAGATAGATAGAAGGTTGTAAGTATTTAGGAGTTTATTGTTGTTTTTCAGTCAAATCTTTCTGAATAAAGAGAACCATCATGTCGTTACAAATGCAATGTTGCGAAATCTGAGGAGGGCAGTATTTCGCCATGTTGCGATTACACTGCCGCTCCTCGGAAAGACGAAGAAGAACCAACCGAGCTTCTTTTCGTCTTCATTTCTGAACTAGACCTGAACGCACCGAAGCAGCAATACTGTCCTTCTCATCATTTCTTTACTGGAGTAAAACGCCATGAGTTAAATCTTGGTGTCCGGATGAACTCGTCTCGGTACTCGTTGACGTTTTTCTACCTTGCTTAGCTTAGTTTAGCTAGCTTGGTTTAGCTTGCTAGCCGCTTAACAAAGAGTCGCGTTTGTTGTCAACATATCGCGAAGCAGAGAGCAAGAGTGAGTGTAAAGGCTTGTGATTACCGCGTGAAAATGTGCGCCAGACGTGTGAAAGAAGAAGAGTGCGAGGAGGCACTTTCTGCAGCAAAAGTACACGAGCGACAACGTCAACTACTGGACGCTGTTACCAAGAGGCCTCCAAATTTGTTACACAAAACAGGTTTGGTCTCCTCTTTTATCCTTTTTTTCTCTAGTACGCTATATTGAAGAGCATTCTCCTGTTTATTTTATACGGAATCCTCGTTTTTGAAGTAGAACATCCAGGCACTTTGAGATTTCATTGACTCTAACCAAGACGGCATGGTGGAGGTCTGGTTAGCACGTCCGCCTCGCAGTGCAAAAGTGCAGGGTTCGATTCCGGCTTCCTGTGTGGAGTTTGCATGTTCTCTCCCTGCCTGCGTGGGTTTTCTCCTGGTACTCCGGTTTCCTCCCACATTTCAAATATATGCGGGTAGGTTAATTGAACACTCTCAAATTGTCCCCGAGGTGTGATTGTGAGCGCGAATGGTTGTTCGTCTATGCGTGGCCTGAGATTGGCTGGCAACCAGTTCAGGGTGTATCTCACCTAACTGCCAGAAGACAGCTGGGGTAGGTTCCAGCATGCCCGCGACCCATGTGAGGAGAAGCGGATTAGAAGATGGATGAACACACTGCTATCCACATTAAAAACCAAGGCTGTCCTCCCTTGATGGTGATGTGGAACCAAGAAGAAGGGGACAAGTTGTTCAAGCAGTAAACCAACAGATTAGGCACAAATGAGCATTCAATTGCTCCTCTTCATTGTGTCAACAATGACATTGTGTCAACACCCCCGGACTATTGTTGTTGTGTGCGCGCGCACACCTACTCTTCTCAGTGTGTTAAAGCACAGTGTTTTATGACTTGTTGATACCTGACCATGTGTTTGTCGCGTGTCCTGCAGATGGCGCTGAAAAATATCTTCGTCCTGAGCATCAAAAGCCAGAGAACGCTTACGCTCAAGAGGAAGAGGAGGAGTGTGCGCACCCCCGCATTAAAGAGGAAGAGCAGGAGGCTAATATTGGCCGTCTACCATTGGCCTCTGTGTCTTTCAAGAGTGAAGATGATGAAGACGAAGGTCAGCATGAGGAGAACAGAGGGGTGCAGTCTCCAAGCAGTTCTAGTCCACACGTGACAGCCGAAGGGGATGGAGAGCACTGCGGAGGAGCCCACACAGACAGACTGTTAGCGCCGCTATCAGATAGTGACGACATAACTTCGCACTCCTCTGACACCGATGATGAACACGCTCAAGGTGAAAGAACATGTCGTGATAAGAACAAACGCTGGAAATGTTCTCAGTGTGACAAAAGGTTTGTTTTCAAGTCCGTTTTAAAGATTCACATGATGAGCCACACTGGAGAGAAACCGTTTGTCTGCTCAATTTGCAGCAAAAGATTCTCTCGTAGACAAAATATGACAACGCACACACGAATCCATACTGGAGAGAAACCTTTTGTCTGCTCAGTATGTGGTAAAGGGTTCTCTCGTAGACAATCTATGACAACGCACACAAGAATACATACCGGGGAGAAACCTTTTTCCTGCTCCGTGTGTGGTAAAGGATTCACTGAACAGAGACATTTGAAAACACACACAAGAACACACACTGGAGAGAAACCTTTTGAATGCACGGTTTGTGGTAAAAGGTACTTTGTCAAGAAAAGTCTCATGAACCACACAATATCACACACTGGAGAGAAACCATTTCAATGTCCAGTATGCAGTAAAAGATTCACCCAGAAGGGATATTTAATGTTACACATAAGAGCGCACAGTGGAGAAAAACCCTTTGCATGCTCTGATTGTGGCAAAAGATTCTATCTCGGGAGAGATTTAAGAAAGCACATGAGAACCCACACTGGAGAAAAACCTTTTGGCTGCTCTTTTTGTGGAAAAAATTTCACAGAAAAGGGAAATTTGGTGCTACACACGAGAACGCACACCGGAGAGAAACCTTTTGACTGTTCTGTTTGCGGTAAAAGATTCTCTGAAAGGGGAAATTTAATATTACACATAAGAACTCACACTGGAGAGAAGCCTATCGCCTGCTTAGTTTGTGGTAAAAGATTCTCTCACAAGGGACATCTAAGAAGACACACAAGGACCCACACTGGAGATAAACCATTTGACTGCTCAGTTTGCGGGAAGAGATTTTCTGATAAGGGAAATTTAAGAAGGCACACAAGAACCCATACTGAAGAAAAACCTTTTGCCTGATCATGTAGCTGTAAAAGATTCACCGACTGAGTACAATTTGGAACACACACAGAAAAGATTTGCAAGATCACCCACTTGCGGGAGCCCATTCATTTTCAGCGTGTGCAATAAAATATTCTCTGCAAATGATCACGTTAAGAGGCACAAATGCCGACAATGAAGCTCTAATTACATTTGGAAGAAACAGACTTTTTGTGGTAACACAGGAAAGTCTGCTTGTGATCCTGAATAAAGTACAAGGTGTCAAAGAGTGATCGTCTTCAGTATCTTTCTGTTTTCCTATTGCGCGTTTGTTACAGCAATACTTGATGCATGACATGTGATCCGTTTACATCACTGGCTGCACACCGCAATGAGTAATTGGAAGAGAAGGGCTGTCGTCCCAATGGTCACTCTGTCACAATTCCTGTATGCCCCTTTTGGAAAGAGGAGAAATGGTCAGAACAACTGTTTTCTCTCTGCAATCCTCCAAGAGAGAGAAGATTCTGTGGCCTGATGAGACCAAAATGAAACTCTTTGGTGTGAATACCAGATGCCGTGTTTGTAGTTAACCAGGCCCCACTTATTACCAGGTCAAAAGCATCTCTACGGTGAAGTATTGTGGTGGCGGCATCATGCGAGGGAGAGGTTTTTCAAGGGGCAAGAACTGGGAGTGCTTATGTACAGGGTGATTTAAACAATTTAAAAAAAAAGTGGTTATTTTCTTGACGCTGTTGTGTGTAGAACTTTTCTACAGTGTCAACGTAATTAACGTTGTTTTGGCCTTAATTAGCAATTGAACATTATTTCAGGACAATGTTGGATTGGTTTCATCAGAAGCAACAGTTTGTGACGGCAAATCGTCAATAAGTGACCACCTCCACCCTTCCCCAAACAGTCTTTCAAACTAGGCTTTCAAAGTAGGGTTAGGTCTTCAAAGTAGAATTCCAAACTACGGTGAAGGTTTCAAACCGGGAATCGGATTTCAAACTAGGGTTAGGGTTCTTCATCATGGTTTCAAACTAGGTTTTGGCTTTCAAAGTACAGATTCAAAGTAGGGTCAGGGTGTCAAAGTGCAGTCTCAAAGTACCGTTAGAGTTTCCAGTTAGGGTTTCAAACTCGGGTTTGGGTTTCAAACTAGAGTTGTCCTCAAAGTGTCGTTTCAAACTAGGGTTACAGTTTCAAAGCAGGGTGAAGATGTAAAAGAAGGGTTAGGGTTTAAAAGTAGGGTTTCGAATTAGGGATCGGGTTTCCAATAAGGGTTTTAAACTAGGGTTAGAGTTTAAAAATAGGGTTTCAAACTAGGTTTAGGCTTCCAGTTGGGCTGCAGTGATCAAATGTTTTGGTATTTAGATCTCCGACTGAAATTAAGAATAATCGGCTATTTGTATGAAAACTAGCTAACGCTCTGGCACAGTTTTTCTCGGACAAAGTTAAAGAAATGACTCGGCACACAGGGAAAATTGTCTTCAATATCGACGGGAGCAGATCTCTGAGAGCGGACGACGGTTTAGTTGCTCCGTGATCACACTCAGAGCCCCCCCCCCCCCC
>CAAKHF010000180.1:2664-15569 GCA_901007745.1 Hippocampus kuda
CCCGTCCTCCTGTCTTTTGAGGCATTGTCCTCTTCGCTGTTCAAATGTGCTCCAAAACGCTTCGTGCTGGAGAGTTCTGCACTTCCAAATCCTCCATTGACTAAAGGAAACGCAACATCGTAACACCACGTGACAATATGTGGTCATATATCATGAACAGAATGGCAGTAATACAACAAAACGTCTCGCGTGACCTGTGAGGCTGAGGTCATTCAAGACTTTTGAAACATGCTCGAAGAAGGGCTCCGAGTGAAGTGAAGGTCCCTTCACTCAAATGAACGCCGTCTCATTCATAGCCCATGCAGCAGTTTATTGCTGGCCAACAACAGACCTCGATACACTGCCAATGAATGAAGGCAGTGACATAGCATAGATGCCCCGTTATACTGATAGACAAAGTATGTATGTAACCTCAGCCTGCTCCATCGTCTTCGAACATTGTAAGTGCCTCGCGCCCTAGAATGTTTACTGCTAATTTTCGATACAGGATCCCATTCAGACTGCGCACACATATACACACGCACATGCTGAGGCACGCCAAACCCACTAGCTGACCCACACATACAAGCAGCCTGACAAAGGAGCTTATTGATCTTGACTACTCAAAATATGTCCAATAATATTACGGCTAATAATAATTACTACAACTACTAATGATGATTCAAATGATCCTGTCGCACCCCTGGATTTGGGACCCACCAATGTAACGCATACTGTTGTCGGGGCTTCCTCTCTACATCTCACTGATGGTCAGAAGATAACATGAATATATATCAAAATAGAGAGTGAGGAAAAACAAACATTAAAAAAAAAAAAAAAACCTAAGCCCATACTTTGCTCCCACGAATGCAACTTTCTGCCAACCAGCTATGGTTACAATATAACTTAATGATCATTCTATACAATCAAAGGCAGAATGCAAATATGATTGGTTTCCCTTCTGTATATCCAAGGCACCACGGAGCAGTATCGTGCCCCAAATCTGTTGCTTTTAGATTAAAAAAAAAAATAATGTAGATTTCGTGGGCAGGTGTTTTTTTTTTATCTTGAACAGAAAAATCTACAAAAAACTAGCAAGCATTGTTCTTTTTCTTTTAAAGAGCTTGTGTTTTTAGCATTTTGTTTTTTTGTTCTTTTTTTCTGCTTTTAGGAAAGTTTTTTTTTCATGATTCATATTTTTTTTTGTTGCTGTTGTTGTAAATCCTGCACAATGAGGCCCTCTTCTGGTTCACAAGTTGATGTCACGGACGTCTGTCGGGGTGGAGGACTGATCCAGCTCTTCCAGGCCTTTACTGCTCGTGCCTCTCTGACTCTGCTGCTGCTGTTGCTGCTGCTTCCGGCCCTCGCGCAGGCTGCTCTCTAACACACGCTCGATCTGCTCCTGGCACTCTTTGAGGACATCCTGTAACGTCACAAGAGAGACACGCACATTTAGAATTCAATTGACAAAGCAAAGAACGAATCATGTCTATCATAGGTTTTTAGAATCTGGAACCACATTCTGTTTTAAAAATTCTGTCCAAAAAGCTGCAATCTAATTTGTTTTCAGATCAATCGCATTCATATCACTATATCTATCTGAAACATCTGACTAGAACGTATTCATCTTATTTCCAAATGGCTGAACATGAGCAAAGAGTAGAGTTGCCCCCCCCAAAAAAAATTCGCAACTGAACTGGCAACCCAGGAACCGCATGAGGACTCAAAGTGGCCCTCGAATAATTCTTAAAAATTAAGGATTTTTTTTTTCTCTTACAGGACCGCTGATCAGCTTTAATTTGTCACAACAGTGTCCACCAATAGATGGCAGACATCGCTCAAGACAGTACTTGGTCTTCAAAGAGAGGTGCAGGTCTTGTCAAAATTACGTCAAGAAAATTGTGTGAAATAAGAGGATTATATTGTCACTGAGTTTGCTTGCAGATGCTACCAGCCATCAAAGATTTCAACCTAAGTTGCCATTACAACACCGAAGACTAAAGCACACACACGGCAATCCCCAATCACCCCACAAGAACCGTTGACAGTTCGTTTGAAGTGTATGAGCAGCTACGAAAACATGGCATGTTCAATACTCAATAGTGCTACCAACGTGCATGGTGGCTAAAGTGGATAAGCGGCTGTTGTGATTATCCGGTGATGCAGAGGAGACCCGATGGATAGAAACTTTACTGCCCAAAAACTGCACTGTTGCACAGGTGAGTGAGCCAGCAAATTAATTTGGAGATTTTGCATGACATGCAGGACGAACATATGGTAGTATCATATTAAAAGTCATTTTATTTTTGTGAAACCGTGAACAAATTAAGGTCTTGTACTTCATGTTGGTTTGTGCCACCTTTCAATGGGAATTTTGATGCAAGTGAGTCCTCTGCTCAGGGAAGAAATATCACAGTATGTGGTTATATATGCATTTTTTGCTTCAAAGCATTCATCGTTGAGGAGTGGATCGTTGTATGCATTTGAGTACGAATAGATATTAAAATACTGTTATTCTGTACATTGTTTGAAAAACAAAACAAAACAACAGACATGCACAATCTTGCTCGATATTTAAAGTGGCATTTTTGTCACACTTCTGGTGAAGAAGTGCATGGTCCTATCCAAAAAATGGTGGCCCCCTCCATCGTTTAATTTGCCCATTCCTGCTTTAAAGGGTCAAAAATGCTCAATAGTAAAACGAGTGGAAGAGATCCGTGCTCCATCTAGGTTGACTGGAAACCAAAGATTTAGCTTTCCAAACTGTACCACTTGGCTCTCTCTTCCAGCTCGTGTGCCAGTGTTGCCCAGGGAAAAAAAATTGGCCTCCACAACTATCTTTGTGAATGACAAGAATTTGGGGGGGAGGGGGGTCTGTATGCCAGACATTATAAATGATCACAGACTTCCCAGCAACTCCCACATGCAGTGGGGCTGAGGGGCAGACACGATGCAGATGCAAGCATTACGTCAGCCCACCGGGGTTGTGCACCGAACTCAGACCGTACAGTGCCGCACACGTACACAACCTGTGCCTGCCTTCTTCCCCAACCATACAACCCGCTATTCGCCGGTTCCTCAGCCATTCCCTCAGCCATTCCCAAGTGTTGAGAAAACAGAGCTAGCCTTGACAAGGACGTCTGAAAACACAGGTAGTACCAAAACTATGTTAATCACATCCACCTCCTGTGGGAGCACAAAGGTGGTGCCTTTTTAACGAGAGCCAGTCCTTGTGCCTGCCTGCTTGCCTGCCTGCCTGCGGGGGATCCACGGGAGACCCGTTCGGTTCGCATTTCACCATCAAAGGCGCTCGGGCAATGTGAGAATCCACCTGGGAGAGGAGCCTCTCAACAGTCCTGAGCCCTCATATCCGTCTGTGATGGCTGGTCCACAGTGGGGACGGACGGGAGGGGGAGGGATGCCTAACTCTAAAGAGGGGGTGCTAGTGCTGACTGTTGAATTGATTGTTAGCAGAAGAATCCCACAGATGTTGTATTGACAGTGCTGCACGAGCATTTGTTCACAATTGAGTGCGCTCATGGCGAACACTACCTTCTAGCTGTGTCAACAAACAAAAAAAAGTCCCTTGTGTTCATTGTACCTAAAATGGAGTGCACCACTTTTTTCTTTTTTTCTTCTTTTTAGAAGGCTGCAGCTAATTTAAACCTGAAAAGCCAGTGTTATAGCTTCAGAGGCCGCCAGGGCAGGAAGAACCAACACATAACTCAGAACAGAGTTGCTCTTCGGGAGCTGCACATGGCTCACTGACAAAAGGTCATGATGTCAAAAGTCAAACAGCACAATAGATTACAGGCTAAAACATGCATGAGACGCGTTGATGAATTATAGTCGTACTTATTTATGCCTATCGAGGGTTTTTTTTCTTGTTGCAGATTTAGGAGCAGCTTGACTTAATTGCCACCACTGAATGTTATTTCGTCAACACTTGTGGTTAAAATCCAGGAATATGGATTTGATTTGGACTCAGTCAAATATGAAGATAAGCCGACTAGCGTCCTTCCTCTGAGGGGACCACTAACATAGCCGTCTGCACAAACATACCCGATGCACCAACCAACATGCCTCAATGGTAATAAAATCTCAATTCCTGTGAGAATTATTCAGCAAAGCTCCAAACATGTAAAGCAACTGCCTGTGTTTTACCGCAAGAATGCACGCCTTCATTCTAATAAGACTCTCACAGTCTCCGCAGCACTCTAGAGCGGCAGGTCCAATGACTTGCCAAGCCTTATAGGTTTTATTTGAGAAAGTCTAATGACTTCAGCGTGTGACTACTGGAAACATTGGTAGCGTTTTCAGGGAAGGCCGGAGTGCTTTCATAGAGACGACCAACAGTGACCAAGACTTCTGAAGATGGAGCGCACTAGGGAAGCATCGTGTGACCCTGCCTCAACCTGGACAGCACATGATGGTCTCATATTGCCGCCATGTTGTTACAGTCCTCAAGCATTCATCATATTGCAACAATCTGTCTGTGTGACAAGGCAAGCACATTATTCCTGGGCGGCCTTTGTGACACGAGCAGCAGGGGGAAGTCATGCAGACAGACAAAACCAAAAGGAAGAAATGTGTGAAGCCATGGAATGCGTTTCAAGTGCCGAATGTACCACACAAGGCTGGATGGTCAGAGCTGGAGCGAACATACACAACACACGACACACTTATCTCAAGAATCTTCCAGAAAGAGGCTGACAGTGGAAATCCTAACTATAGAAAATGCCATCATTCGTTTTCATGTGGCCCCAAACAGCTCACTTTGTGAAGCATTGATCTTCCAAAATAAACACGTCTCGCTTGCTGTGGTGACAGCCATTCTGCAACTATCGCAAACTACAGCGCTTGGCTACCCAGTCCAAAAAAAGTCATTAAAACAGGAGGAAAGAGGGAAATATTTTTAAATGAGTGACTGAAAGCTGCGTCCCCAACATAGACCACCTTTGTTGTGCAGCAACTGAATTTTTTTCTGATGACATTTTTCTTGATACATCACGAACAAAGCCACATGTCACTGAGGGTTTGGGAAATGAACATTGCGTTCTCGTCAGGGCACGGCTGTATTCAAGTCCACCTTTGTCAAGTCCAAATCAAGTCCGGCTCACAAAGGTCCGAGTCCATATGAGTTCAAGAATAAACCGTCAGGCAAAAATACTATTTTCACGAACACACAATTAGACACACTACTCTGTGCTCAACATTCTTCTCAGATGGCATTTCAAAAACAATGTTACTTTAAAAATGGTAGTCAATCTCAGGGGAGAGACAAGGAGGAGATTCGGCACCGGGGAGTAGCAAACTGCACCAAGTAGTGAGAGGCGGCTAATGAATGAACATGAAAGCATCACTGCGGTGGCTTATGCTGTCCCCGATTCCCACCTAGCACAGCTTGAGAACACCAGGTGTGTGTGTCTGTGTGTACGTGTGTGTGTGTGTGTGTGTGTGTGTGCGTGTGCGTGACTTGACACACATTTTTCCAGCAGCCCAAGGTGGTGACTGGGCCTTGTCACATTTCCATTGGAAAACCGCAACTTGTGGATACCGCAGATGCCAGCAGGGTGCCAGGAGGCGGCGGCCTCAACCATGATGCCATTGGCAACAGCGGCAGCGTTGGCAAAACTTTCCCCTCACACTTGGCCTCTTGAGCTAGCTTTAGCCATACCCTCTAGCTGGCCAAATACAAATACAGAAAGTTATGCGTACGTTTGGAGTTTGTTTTGAACCACCGCCCTGGTGACTGCAGTCAAAATTGTCATCGAGGTAACCCATCGGTGTGGCATAGGACAATGCCGTAGATCTGCTTGTGCCAACAATCTCTCTGACCGTCTCAATGACTACATTGGAATGTTGTCAAAACAAGTACTCAACAAACGAGCGTACGTTCACATTTTGTTTTTCAGCTGTGTGGTCTGATGCGATTTCTTGAGTAATTTTACAAACCAAAACATACCCAATATGTTTACTTTTGGCTGGCTCCGAAGCAGTTTCTACTTAAGTCCCTCATATATGTTGAGTTAGGAAAGGTGCCCTCTGCTTCGCCTCCAGCCTGCGCTGCAAAGCACGGCTTGTCTGGACCCAGGAATGTGGGGAGTTGATCATAGAGCCATAGAGCAACTTAATTCCCACAAGTCCTGAACCGTGCAGTCTAAACACACTGAGGTCCTGTGCTGTTCGGTGCTAACTATTTGTTTTTCCTCAGCTGGTGAGTGGGACTTCACACAGAACACACCAGAGGGAGCCATGCTTTTCAGCCGGGATGCTTTACGGAGCAAAAGGAAGAGGTGGGGGGAGGCTTGATTGTCATCATGCAGGCCTGATGGTCCACCTCTCCCTCCTCCTCCTCCTCCTCCTCAGAAGCCTTTTGGGACAGGATTTAACAAACTCCGGTCGGGGCGACAGCTATCTGCCCCCTGTGTAGTGGACACACACAAATTCTTGTGCCAACAGAGTCAACTAGTGCAAACCAAACGTCATTCTTGATTTGGGTTTTCCGCACGTCTCTGTGACCTTGATCTGACCAATACAGGGTGGACGTGTCGATTTCGGAACATGGTCCTCCATGAAAGTCCAAATAAAATTAATTTTGATTTCCAATGCTCCGTTTTGTTCAGTGCAAAAGAGATAAAGCACGTTGAGACTTGAGACTTCAAGCCGCCTGATGAATGCCAGGTATCGCTAAAGGTCCTGCTGCTGTTTGGACTCGTCTAACCCACCACAGCAACATTCCCAGGATTGTTTATATGAGGAGGCCCTACTCAGACGAAAACCTGCCACTTACTAGTCAGGTTTCTGACAAACGTACAGGAAACAAAGGTTCTCTCAGTTTGATTCGATCTCATGGCATAAGTAAAAAAGACACCACGTAGTCAATTGCTAAGGCTATGAAACTACATCCAATCCAAAATAACAGAACCTCCAAATATGATGCAGAGCGGTTGTACACCACCGCAAACTACAAGAATAAACATATTGATATCATACGTAAGCGTGCTCTAATAGTATTCGCTGGTCAGATCTCGGCATATGCATCTTTTCCGAACCACAGGTAAACACGGGCAATGACAAAATGGGACGAAAATGAGTTTTGTAAATATAAACTCACCACTTCTGTATTTGTGATTTTGGCCAGAAGGTCTGTCAGACTGTCGCCCCACTGGGATTGGTTCACTGAGTCCAGCTGTAAGCCGCAGATTGCTGCCCCCACACTTCCTGTGGCAATCATGGATGGAGGGTACATGGCGAATCTGAAGTCTGTTGAAGAGGAAAAAAGCGAAGTGAGTAAAGGTGGGAGTGATGCTGCTCTTGTTTTTCTGTGCAGAATACAGATTTATGTGGAAAAAAAAGGGTTTTTTTTTGTAACCCTTAACCCCTCCCCTCCGCCTCCCCCACCCCTTCAAAGGACATTTAAAACAGACTGGTTTATCTTTTAGTGCACAGAGAATATCATGAGCGATTTGAGGATTCCCGGTGAGTTGCATATCTTGGACCGAGCATTTCTAGTTCAACAAGTTGTACAAAAAGAAGCGTGCATCGTTACCTTAAACCAGGAGTTAAACAACTCCATTGAACAGAGGATTATGTATTCCGATGGTGTTGTTTCATTATTTTTAGGTTTTAATGAATATGATGCACAACAAAAAGTGCAGGGTGGGGACAATACCGTATGATTTGGTAATCTAGCAGTCAGTTGATAAATAATCCTTCTATTGCGCACAGTCTGAATGCAGTGCTCGCTAATGACCAGCAGCCTGGATAATGAGGGTTCACTTGGCTTGTAAAGGAGCTGAAAAGCAGCCGCCCTCCCTCACCTCCCCTCCAAACCCCCACTCCCTTTCCCCCAGGCCGGCCCCTTTCCTTCCATCTCCTGAGTAAATCGTGTGCTTGCTGAAAAAGCCCCATAGCGCTTGGAAAGGGAGGAATAAAGAGGCTCAGTGCCTCTGCCAATGCTCACTGCTGTAGGTCCTTTTTCCACGTGTGGTCACAGGCGTGCGTCTCAAAGACCAATAACCTTGTTAGCTCCCCTCACTGTCATTCATAATGCAAATGAGACAGCTTGTGAACGGGCCAGAAGCCCGAAAAGGCAAGGCAACTGGCATACAGGCGTGAGGGAGGGGGGCATGAGAGAGAGAGAGAGAGAGAGAGAGAGAGAGAGAGAGAGAGAGAGAGAGAGAATCATAATCTCTCACGCCGCTATTCTCTCTGTACATCTTGCTCAACTTCTACCTTTCTTTTTGGAAAGCACACAGCCCACTCCGGGGTTTCCAACTGAATGACACACATGCTCCAGGCTTTGTCGCGGCAACAGGCGGTGGTTTGCATTGGCGGCCCTCCTATCTTTTAGCATATTAATGGAGTGGCGGGCCAGCGAGATGGAAGGCAGAAGAGTGTGACTCCATTGTCCGGAGTCATCACCTCATTTCACCCAATTGAGAGACACAGCATCCATCCCCCTGTGTGCCGATGGCAATTCAGCAAGACAGGCCGGACAAAGAGCGTGGCTGGACAGCGGAGGCGCGGGGGGGTCAACAGCAAGAGGAAGATGAAGAAGGAGGGATGGACAGAGTGGCGACAAGGCCACGAGGAAAAAAAAGACTGGAAGGTGGTGGGCGTGGTGGGAGCGCATCGAGGGGGGGTTGACATCTCTGCTGCACATCACTCTCAAGTCTGTGTCCAGACCCTTGTGAGGTTTTCCAGGAAGAAAAGAGCTGCCCTCCAGTGACCCTCACCTCCTCTCCTTCCCCCACAAGCATGCCTCTGTTCCTGGGCCACCTTTGGGTTGGGCCAGTGGGCAGCGGGAGGGGGCAGAGGCAGCCTGTGAATTAACATATTGCCATATTCAATTGCAAAGCAAACGGCATGCCGTGGCTCTGAAGGAGATTTTTCTTCCTTGGTTTTTCCTCCAGCTGGAATCAAAGAGGTGGGCCCTTTGATAGGCGCAAAGGCAGGCCCTCGCTGCCTTTTTAACATGCACAGCCAGGCGCTTTCTCATCGTGTGGGCTCAGTGTTGACAAATAAATGAACTTATTATACACCCCTGTGATGGTGGCTGGGCGGCTGCCAAGGGGCCGATTTATTAAAGGCTATCTCGAGCCAAGAGGAAAGAGCACACAAAGACCCTCGGCATTACATCACTGCTGTAATAGTACATCTTTCTCCAGTGGGGTAAAAGGAGAAAGACGTACATGGATTTACACTCCATGTGATGTGAGAGCAGACTGACTGGCAAGTGGGCACACCTCACAGGCAAAGAATAATATACTGTACGGCGTGCGTGCACATACAGTACGCTGACAGGCGGCGTAGATGTAGTGTCGTTTTGTGGCTGAGCAGAGTGGCGGGCGGTGCGCCGTAAGCAGATTTTCCGAACTCCTGACAAGACAACAACAAACAAGGCCGCGCGAGTGCAGCCGATGCGGATCGACGCGCCGGCTCGGTGGCGGCGGCATGCGGGGCGAAGAATGCTCGTATTTTAGGAACCGCTCATTGATATTCTTGTCGAGGATAAACAGTGTACGTAGCCGAGTGGGGACGCACGCCTCCGATGGAAAGCTCTGTGGAAGTGGCGGTGGCCGCCTCGTTTGGCCAGCACGCCTCTCAGTGCCTTCAATGGCCCTTTCTCTTTCTGTCTGCAACTCCGTCCTCTCTGGCCTCTGCTCACATCAAGTCTGCTGCCCTACATGGCACACTCCTTGTGGGTGGCTGCAATGTATGCACGTTCAACTTGTAAATCAATGTACACTGGAGAGCTGAACACCAGCCATAAAAACTGGCAGAAAATCCCCAACTCTCTTCTCCAACTGCCCCTCTTTTTCCAACGCAATAAATCAAGGTCCTGTAGCGTATAGATGTCGTACCTGCGGACCATGCTTAGGAAAGGTGAAAATTAAACATTATTTTAGGATTGCTAAATCACCATTACCACTAATGCACCGTCATTCAAAACGCCCCTTGGTTTTTTTTTTTTTGAAAAGTTTCACATACAGAGCAGAATGTTGTCAAGCCTGTGTAAGCCGGGCCAGCTCACGGCAAAGCTCCAAAGTAAATCAACTACATACCGATTCACACCAACAAACTTGCTGCAGATGAACAGTTATCCTCATGAACATTTCATCATGTCTCTTTATGATTAGCACAAGATGCCATCACGATAGAAAAGTAAAGGTGTGGTCGCTCACATGCTAATGACACAGCATTGGGACATTTGACATGGGTGCAGGATGTCAAACACACAACCGCTGGCTTGACAGACAGCCACTCACCCGCCCGGTGCCAAGTGTCGTACCAAGCTCCTCTCAGTCTCCTCTTTATGTATTAACTAACTCCAACGCTCCCTTTCAGCGTACGCAACAGCATAATAGCTTTGCGTTCGACTAAACAGGCACAAATTTCACACTTTGTAAATTGTGAGTAAATTCATCATGACTCTCACCAAGGTCAAACATGAATACTTCCAATGAGGATGTTGGCTTTTCAGACACACGGGAGTGAATGTAGCAGCATCCAGAGATAAATTCCCTTTGCGTTTCTGGTGTGAGTCAGATGGCCACATGGTTTTAAGTGGGTGGCTGACGGAGGGAACGCGAGACATGCGGCCGTGTGATTCATTTACTGTGTCACACGTTTGGGCGCAGGCTACTTCCTGCTTCATCTGTTGCCAATGCGGCGGCACCGGACATGATCCCACATATCAAGGATGTGAGGATAATTTGTCGGAGGTGGTGGCTAATTTGTTCAGGCTCTGACGCATCCAGCGTGAAGGAGTTTTTTTACGATAACAAACAGCAGTAAAGATCGTTTCATTGACCACATCGGAGATGAATCATTCATTTCGTGACCGATTTGATGAGTGTCTCCATGCCGACGGCATTCTGGTCCAGTGAGATTGGCATCAAAAGACACATGATTCACTGAAAAATATTTGCACTGTTGCGTAGAAATTGCATGCCCACAGTTTCGCCATCTTGTGGAGCTAAAGGATATCCATGGATGAACATCTACCCATCCATTTTCAACACCACTTATCCTGAACAGGGTTGCAGGGAGTTGCTGAAGCCTATCCCAGCTGACTTCGGGCGGAAATCAGGGTACATTCTGAACTGGTCGCCAATCAGTCGCGGGCCGCATATAAAGACAAATAACCATTCACACCCACATCCAGACCGTCACTGAGTGGCAACGGATAGCACACAAGTTAGCCGACTGTACCACTACACCAGGGGTGCCCAAACTTTTTGGACCGAAGATCGACTTTTCATCAACCAACCTGCCGCGATCGACCCGTTACCGCGCAAACAAATACACATGCGCGCCACGATGAGCAACAGCCTGACACGGAGGCATGCGACGCACTTTTGCAGCCTGTTAACTATCGTAGCACGCATGTACCGTTTTAAAATGCTTCTCTCGGCCCTCAAGATTCCCATTCTCTGCCCGTGCCCTCTGTGAATTGTACAGGCTGCAATTGCAGACTGCTGACTGCTGAGCGCTCACAACTTCCGGTGAAGCAGGTCACGCGCCTCCGTGGGTTAAAGATTTACCTCTTTTATTTTTTAAATACTTTTTGTGAAGATGAGACTGATAGGATGATTAGAGTGCAGGGTACATTACCACAAAAAATATATATTACTGACATGCACAAAGACACACAACTGGGGTTTTTTTTTTCCTCCTCTGCAACCCTCGTGATCGACTTGGGACCAGTCCGCGATCTACCGGTCGATCGCGATCTACACCATCAGCATCTTTCCATGGAAGACCAATTTCATTAAAAAAAAAAAAAAAAAGGTATTAAAATGAAAACGAAACAAAAAACACGTTACTTAATTTACGTTCTGATACAGACAGCGTTTTGGTGTGAATTTGACCAGCTGAGTGATCATAGTGTATACGTTTAAGTATGTATTAGTTTTCAATATGATGTTCATATTTCTTGCACTCTTGCTGTCAAAACGGCCAAATTTGTATGTCCTGCCAGTGAAATGGACTTTAAACAAGAAGGGAAAAGGAAAAGGGTGTCTTCGATCTAGTGAATCATTAGTTTTCCTCTGTCAAACTAACAAGTTAATGATCAAGTTACTTGACAGTTCAAAGCCACTTCCGAGCCCTTCCTTCCATTGGAGGAAAAAAAAAAAAAATCAAATCCCATGTCTAACTTGAAGAGCTCGTCCTCTGCCACTTGAACCACTCGTGATCTACATCCCAACATGCAGGACAATAGACTTTCTTTCACGGCCAATCTCCAGGTGTTGCATTTGATCCACATGCATGAGGATCCAAAACGTGCATACCATTACAGTAAAGGCTATTGGAGTGCACAATTTAAAAAAAAAGGCGGCATAATCCCTGCCAATATGGCCAGAAGACGAAGCTCAATAACCACAGCGGACAGTTTGGGGTGCATCTGTCTGCCCCATGCACCCCGTCTATTCTCCCACTTTAGCCCAATTGAATAAGAATAGCCGAGGAAGCTGGGAGTGCTTGGTGTGCGTGTGTAGGAATGGAGGTTCATAATCTCCCTTAATGAGCTTGTTTCTGGGCTATTATCCGGCGGGCTGCCTGAGGGAAAGGCCGGTGTTTCCTATCAAGTGGCCCCGCGGCGCTGACCCTCACATGGCTCTGCATATGAAATGCAAGGGCCGAGTCTTTTGTCCCGCCTCTCGCAGTCTTGAGCGGAGTCCCTCAAGCCATTTGCATCGTCCTGAATGGACCAGCCAGTGTTATTAATTAATACAGAGCCTGCCTACGCCACCTGACAAAAACCCGCCGAGTGGCTTGAACGGAACTGTTTCATCAAAAGCGAGGAGCTATTAGGAAGGAGAAGCCTTAGTCTCCACTTCTCCTTTCTCCTTGTTCCCTTGAAGACATTGAAGCGCTACGGTTTTATGTATGACCCCCCCCCCCCCCCCCCCCCC
>CAAKHF010000180.1:19934-68479 GCA_901007745.1 Hippocampus kuda
GGGGGGGGGGGGGGGGGGGGAACACATGCTGCTGTTCATGTGATGGGACGTGACACTAGGTGTGGTGTTCTCCCGTGTTAGGGTGTATTGTTACTTTCACTTCCGAGAGCAGGAGGTGATAAATTGAAGAGTTAGTGACTAATTTAGGAAAACATTTAGTGGTTTGGTTCCGGACTACTGCCTTGTGACTGCAGCCACGGATGGTACTCATTTTCTTTCTCGGAGAGACCGTGTTGTCACAGTCATAAGATAATCCAACATGGCTGCCCCTGACCGTGTATGTTGTTTTTTTTTTTTTTTTCAGACATTCGATGTTCTACTTATAATATGATGATAAGATGGGACCATCATGTGAGCAACAAGATTTTTTAATGCATTTAAGTGCCTCTTCCACAAGTGCAGCTGCACTACAGAATCTGTGACAAAAAAAAAAAAACCCTAAAAAAAAACCTTGCAACATAGCAGAGCTGAATGCTGAGTGGCAGGTTGGCCCCCACTTCCTTCTGCTACTGCCTTCCTATGGTCACACCTTCTCTCTAACATTGTGGTTCAATTTACAAGAAACTCTTACCAAAGATGAGGACCACAAAAAAAAAAAAAAGAAAAAAAGAAAAAAAAAAAAGAAGAAGCAATCACATGCACTGAGCAGCTGATCTCTGTTTCCTGTATCTGCATGACAGCCAAAATACTGCCTTATACAGAAACAGTGAGAGGAAGCATCAGGAAACAAACAGCAGAGGGCCTCAAAAGTTAAAAGTTAGACATGCTGTTTGATGGAGTGCACCTCTTTCAAATGCTGACCATATAGGTACGAGAATGGAAATGAGAGCGCTCCGTCGTCGAGCCGCCGGCTGCTTCAGGACCATCAGCGGCGTCTGAATTATAAAATCAGGCCTCTTTCATAACACGGATGGAGTTGACGGTTGTTTACCGAGGAATGTTTATGTAGCACTGCAGAGCTTCGTTATCTGATGTGAGGCCTAAGTAATTGCTTTGCGCAGGTGACGGCAGCTGCGGATATCGCAGGCCTTCGCAAACGAATAATTGTTTTATCGCCTCCGACGAGCACGGTAATCATGTAAAGTAGAACCAGCGTGACATAACATGGCATCATATGCTTGTGCATCGGTGGTTATTTTGGGATGGAGGCTGAACTGTAAAAGGCAAACTTGGATTTCTCTGTGCCTCTCTCCCACTCTGACAGGAACAGAGTCAGAAGTTTGGCCGCCATTCAAGATGACCTCGTTGCTCTGCGTGTGCAAATATTTGCCGCTAGATGGCAATGGAGACCACTAGACAAACTTTAAAGCCCAGCCAGAGGGGTCTGTACAGTAAGGAGCCCCTGTGGAGCAATTCACTTGTGTGTGGATTTTGCGTTTCATTAAAACACAGACGGAAAGTGTACCCTGGATTACATTTTTGGGGGGTACGGGGGGTATAGTTCAAAACACGATGAAGCTAGGGAAAAAAAAGTAGGTTAAAGCGTTGGTGTTGAGCAACTGGTGACTTGAATGTAGCTTACCAGCAGCTCTTGTGGTCTGATGGAGTTATCTGTGTAGATGCAAAGCTTCTCTGCAGTTAATGGACGAGTCTCTTTCAATTTGGATGCAAGAAACATGCAAACTGCTCCCAGCAGCTGCAGGTTACACTTTTTGGTGGGGACAACTGCTAGAAATCTGTCTAAGTAGTTCATGGCCAGGGGAAAAACTTCTTCCTCGCACTTCTGCTCCTCACAAACCTAAACAGAGAGAGAGAGAGAGAGAGAGAGAGAGAGAGAGAGAGAGAGAGAGAGAGAGAGGTTGGGGGGAGGGGGGCACTACAATAAATACAATATAATACAATACAATGCAGCAATGTTCGGTGACGTCAAATTTTATTACCCAACACTTGAAAAGAATAAATACGCTTTAAATGTCATCTAAAGGCACATACAAATGCGATGACACTCGAAAGTTGGGGACCAGCCAAGAATTTGCGCTCGCTTCTGATCGATTGCGACATCACATTTAATCGACGTGATGATTACAACCAAGTATGAATTAAGCGTGAAACACGTCAATACAGTCACACTCCTGCAGTTCATTCACTAAGAAAATGAATTCAAGTCACAATCGAGCCGAGCCAGAAAACACCCAGCTCGTAGCGCAGCACGCGGAAACACTTTTTCTTCATTCGTCATGTTTTTCAAAAAATATTTAAAAATAGAAATAAATTGCCCGGATGCGTTTCTTTTTCACCATAATAAGCTTCAACGCCTTACACATCATACCCGACCGTTCCTATCCAAATTGTTCGAGTATTAATGCGAATAAAATGTCAAAATAAAAGTCAAGTCGCAAGAGGCTGGGGTTGCGTGCGTCACCAGCGAGCCGATATTCTCTTCAAAAATTAATTAAAAATATCCAGCAAATCGGAACCTGATAATATTGACATGAAAATAAAGCTGAGAGCCTCGGCAATGTATGTAGTTCGTTGTTAGTGAGAAATACATGACTTAATGTCGATTTTTGAACATAATTCCTGTGTGAGGCATTGCGAAGGGGGAATAGCAAAGGCGCAAATAAGGCCCTCGCCCTTCCTCCTTTCAAACAGATACCGCAAAAGTTTGCAACGATTAAACACACCATTTCTTCAGTCGGGGGACAGATAAGTATGTCCTGTGCTATAGCCGATGGATTTTAAGTGTTGTTATTGCGTTTATGACATTGTAAAGTCCTCTTAAAAAGCACGAGCGCTCCTGTAAAAAAAAAAAAAAAAAAACAACATGGCGAATGGACGTGCTCGGTGCTCGGCGAGTGCATACGTGTGCATGGAAATAGTCGGTCTAGCTTTTATAAAATCATTAAAACTATTCAAACCAAACGCAACAGACAGCACCAGAGACACGAGCAGCAAACATGGACAATCGTTACGTATGGACGCTGAAAGCGGCGCAAAGACGACAGACACCAGCGGAGTCGAAAAGGCTGAAAAGCCCACATTTGCCTAAAAATGCCCATAAATGAACAAAAGTAGCCACAAATGATTAGTCAAGTCCGTCAATGTTGCATGTAAAAGCAGTACCGAACGCGTGGGGAGTATTTTAAAAGCACACAACAAGCTTTGTGTGGCGTTTATACCTCCAACATCCAAGTGGCGACCATCCTCCTCATAAAGGGCTGAATGTCTCTCTGCACCCCTTTAAAATACGAATATTGAGGTAGAAACCTCTCCTCTATGGTCAACAAGCTCTGGAGGACTCGGTCATCACAAAGGAGGTTCGGATCGGGACGAGCCCGTATATTCGTGTCCATTTCGAGGCAGAGCAGCTCCATGGCGTTTGGCTTGAGTCACAACAACAAAAACAAAACAAAAAGAAGCAGGATCACCGACTGGGAAGTGTGTCGGAGAGCAAAAAAAAAAAAAAAACACACCGTGGTGGAAGGGAAAGTGTACAAGGAGGCATAAAAAAAAAAAAGAGGCGAGACTTGCAGGGGCTCCGTCAGCGTCGTCCTGCCTCTCGTTGTGGAGAACTTTTCCTGTGTGTCCCCTCAGTGCGCCTCGACTTGCATCAGGCGCATTTCAAGGCTGCGCTGCAGGCGTGCGCAACTGACGCAATTCACTTCATTAGCTCCGAGCAGCACACGCATGGCTCTCGCCTTTGCTTTCTTTCTTTCTTTCTTCTCTGCCATGCGCGCGCGCGCAGCTTATATAGCTCAAATCCAACTTATGCACCGTTTTGCCTCCCAAAAGTCGAATAACACGCGTTAAAATGGCTCATTATCTTTTTGAAGCGTTGACTTCCATAGGTTTTTTTTTTAAAAAACTACAGGAAGGAACGTCATTTTATTTGAAGTTTACATTGTGAGGAAAAAATAGCCTACTTTGCAAAGCCCGGGTATGTATTGCCCAAAGATTTCTTTTTTTCAATAAAAAAGCTACTGTGTGGATGACTTTTTACAGTGATTGCGGTGAACAAAGAGGGGCTGCCATGTGCTTTTCTCGAGCAACACTTTGGGCACGAACCCCCCCCAACTTGTCTCCCTCTGTCGAAATATGGCACGAAGAAGCAAGATGGTGTGTGTATATATATATATATATATATATAGGAATCAGAGAGCTGCGTTGATTAAGCAGCTAGTTAAAAAAAATACACAACTAATAAGAGATGAGAATCTGCATGGGTAAATATGTTAATACGCCCATATCCCCTATTCTTCTTGAGCGACTTCAAAGCTGTGAGCTGTGAATGAAGGCCGCAGTGCATCAGGGGAAGACTTTTTGTAAAGTCCTCCCAGATTTGGAGCTCCTATAGGATGCATAGCGCTCTTGGAAGAAAAAGCAGGGGAAATGTCTCTTTAAAGTTTTTTTTTCCCCTTCCGCCCACCCCACACACACTCCTGTAGTTTCCTCCTCCTTCCGCGTGTGTCTATTTGCATAGCCAATAGTTCTCCACAGCTCGACCAGGCTGGGCGATTGTTACTGGGCAGACTTCCTCTTACCTTCCTCTGCCTCGGCTGGGATGCAAAAGACACATCAATGAGTGGAGCAGCTAAATTGCGTGGAGGGAATACGATTTCAACTGATCGAGTCTCAAACGACAAACCGTTGGTTGTGTATGCACAAAATTCCTTGTCAAAACAACAGGCATCTCTGATTGGAAAATGTAGTCAAAAAAAGGGTTGGCCAGTGCAAATAACAGAGCAGACATTAGTTGTGAAGTGATGCTATAAAAAAGAAAATCATCCAAACCTGACAAATCTGAGAGAAAAAAAAGCGACAAAGAAGGACGCTATGATGGAAGCAGGTGCTCCAAACTGTCCGAGCGTCCTTTGCCGCCACAGCCGCTTCCTTCACCTGCATGGATCGCACCTGCGGCTGTTTACACACCGATAGTCATCTCTCCGCATGCAAATTGGAGGATATGCAGCCCATATTTGCTTATATGCATACCTTGCCATGTCAGAGCTTGCCTCCTGGAAAGGAGCAACCAGGAGTGAACTGACTTTAAAAAAATAAACTTCAATTATTTGTTGTATATTTTCCCATGTGTCGGTTTCTAAATGTCATGCAAGCACCACGTGGTTGAATCACAAACATGCTTGGGCGCGTTCCCCCCCTATTGTGCAGTTCCATGGCGGAACACCGCAAGGCACATCACAGGCGGAAGCGTTCACTCGGCATATCAGAATAAAGCTGTAACATATCTTTGCAAAGACACGCCAAGCCTTTCTGGCATTTACCGTCCGACTTTTTACTTGGAAGGCAAACAGTCAATGAAAAATGAAACTACAAAGTAAGTGCGCAGCACGCTGCAAGAAATGCACATCGAATCATAAGACTTGTTTGGGGCGCTTTAAAGTTTTTGATTTAAGTAAGTGAAATAAAGAACAATATAATCGTACCATCCATCCATCCATTATCCGAACCGTTTATTCTCACGCGGGTCGCGGCTGCGGACGTACCGAAAATAAATATTGTAATTAAAAAAAAAAATCTGTTTAGAATAAGGAGATGAAAAAAAATGATCGGGGTTTTCTATTGGAGTGAGTCATCATCACCGCACTTTTTACAGGTGAAATCCCCGCGCGGGTCTGTAGACGATGATTGTTCCTTTATGAGCGACATGACAATCGGGACGAGAAGAAATGATGAGAAAAATGCGGCAAGTGAGACGAGAGTCGAATGGGGAATTCATCCCAGCTCTACCGAGACACACAGCAGCTCACTTATGAGTGTTTCTCTCACAAGCTCACAACTCACCGACGTGTGTATGCTTCTTTTAAGTTGTCAAGTGATATGAAAACCTTTCAGATTCGTTTTAGTTTTTCAACAGTCACATCAATGTTTCAATAAATCATGGGAAGATTGTCAAGGAGGACTTGGTGGCGACTATAGAATGAAAAGGAGAAACAAGCAATGTTTTCAAATGATTGCCATTTTCTTTTTTCTTTTCTTTTTTTAAAATCTTTTGTCCGTTTTGTTCTGGGGAGGTGTAGCCAAACTCGTTTGCATAGATAAGATCAGCTGAGGTATGTGAAAAGAAAATACTCACAGACAAGTCTGCAGGGAGAGAGCATACCTGACATGCAGGGGCTCCCCATTCACACTTTTATTTCCTTTTAAACTCAGCAAATTCCATTGTACATTTTACAAAATAATAAACAAAACCAAACAAATTTCTGGATTATTATGTTGCATAGAGCTTGCAAAGAAATTTCATATCCATTGGATGTAATAAATAGGATTCACTTTAGGTCCCACCTGGATCTTGTTTATTTCTTTTCTGAAATAGTTAAACACTTGGATGCTTTCAATTATTATGCTCCTTTTTAAAAAAAAAAAAAATCAGTCTTCATTCTCTGTCTGTTTAAAAAAAATATTGTTTCGCAAGACATATATATTTTTTGAGTTACACATGATCACTGACTGATTGCTGAATCCTCTTGGACTCGAATTCAATCACAATTTATTAAAGACAAAACTGCAGCAATAATATGAAACTTTTAAATCTTAAAATTCAAACCTGCTTATTTCTTCATTTCCCAGACGATTAATATCTTTGAAATCAATTTGCTGTGAATTCTACAGACATGAAAACTGCATTAGCGATGAAATCAAAATTAAATGTCGAAATGCCTTGCGAGGTTAGAAAAACAGCAAATTAAGAAGAATAAAAAAAAAAACTGCAGCAGATCTTACATCAGCAAAACGAATTAGAATGCAGCGACACAACACATCTGTTAAAATGTGCAAATCATCCCCAATGATTCAATAAAAATCATACTGCAGTCAGCATTCTCCTTTATTTCTTCTTTAATTAAGCAGCAACACTAATCTGTAATGAAGGGGGTTGGGGGAGGGGACACTACTCAGAAAAACTAATCAAATGCAGCTTGACAAAAATACAAAAGAAAAAAAAACCCTCTAGCAACTTATCATGAGAGAAGATGACACATCCACGGCCCTGCAGGCGCTATGCAGGACTTCTTTGTTGACATCATAACACTGACAAATTCATTTGTTTGTCACATTCACATTTCCCTATTCTTGCTGTGCTGCTCTATGGTTGAACAAGTGCAGATGTGCACGCCAAACACCAACAAAGAGAAGTTCGTTAAAACATATGGCAATCAAAAAAACAAAATAATAGAAAAGTGAAAAACAACAAAAGCAGACATCATGGAAAGCCCAACTGGAAAAACACACTTCTCCAGCCATACAGTCAAAACGCAACGAGTCAATATTTCTGAGCGAGTAGGGGGGAAGTTAAAAGTCCTCTGTGCCAAACGTATCAATTAGAAAATGATGATAATCCCAAAATACCAGTGAAGTGTTTCGGCATCACGCATGTGAAATTGTGTGGAATTGCACACTGAAGTCCTGCCAAAGAACTCGCATATCAAGGCAGTGACGCATCAATCTGACACTCAGGAGATAGCCTATCTTTCCCTAAATACCTTGGCCTAATAATATTATTTGTTTCCTTTTATCTTCAACAATGTTTCCTTGTGACGTGTCGAAATGCGGCATCTTCCCTGAAATCACCTGCTCTCCGGCTGCCTTTTGCCTGCAAGGGGCTGCTCTTCAAATAACGCAGCGTTAGCAAGGAGCGCCCTTGCTTGCAGACTTCCCTCAGACTCCCTCAGAAATTCTTCACAAAAACACATCCTCCCGAATTCTTTGAGACATCCCATATCTCAACAGCTGAACGCAGAAATAAAACAAGCCGGAGCAAATGGGAAGATGTGGATTGTGTTGACTGCATGATGCTTGAAGGCTTTTTACACGTGACGCCAACCTTTCAGAGAGGCGCAAAGATGACACCTTTCATTGAATTGAAGTGTTATGGAGCCCTTATTCAGGTGTGGGGTCTGTTCCATTCTATTTCAATTCATTGATTGAAACATAGAAGAGGGAGGACAATTCTTTGTTGACCAATCAACTGAATGCGGTTCATTTCAGACACTGACATGACGTATCTCGATCCAAGTGGTGCGATACAATTCAAGCAATTACTTCAAAAAGTAATGATTCGTCAAACAAAAGCGAGTTTCCGATTTGAATCGATTTTTGCGACACCCCTAGATACATCAGGGCTTGAAACGGAAACACCACAGACATCCCAAGCTTTTTGAGCTGTTGTTTTGTTTTCTTCACTGAATTCCCACAAAGAAGAAGGCAGACAATTCTTTGCTCACCGATAACAATGGCATGCCTCGCTTGACCTCACCTTGACTACAGCACCAATATGTACAAGAGTGACTGTTACCCCAATAAAGGGTGACTGAGAAGGACGACGATTCTAGTCAATTGTTTTCACTGGAAATGCAAATAAATGTGGCTGACACCGAACAGAGCGTCTTCCTTTGTCATGTCCTTCCAAAAATATTTAAAAACATGAAGAAATGGTCCCGATCCATTTTTTTCCCACCATAATAAACTAGAAGGCTGAACGCATCATAACCGACTCTTCCGATTCAGATTGTGCAACAATAAAAATGAATAAAATGTCAAAATAAATGAAAGTCATAAGAGGTCATTGTGGTGTGCGGCACCACCTGAGCCAATATGTTCACCCACCCCACAAAAAAGAATGAAAAATATCCCATAGGTTGGATTAAGACAACATTTGGATGAAAATAAAGCACAGAATCTTGAGAATGTTTGGAGATTATTGTTGGCGAGAAACCTATGAATTAATGTCACCTTTTAAACATAATTCCTGCGTGAGGCATCTTGCATAATTTCTCTGGTGAGGGAACAACAAGACTATTGCTGATTAAAGGGGAAGTCAACCGAAAAATGTTCTTTGCAATAGCTTCACTAGTCTAAACGCAGCATTCTGAGTCATATTGCCTTTGTGGAATGTCAGTTAAGCAGAGAAAAAAAAATCCACCCGTTTTTTTAACCATCTCGGGAGGCAGCCATTTTGTCACTTTGTGTCAGCTGAAAATGTTGTCACAGTTGCTCAACGCTCATGTCACGACCAATCGCGGCTGTTTTCTGAAGCTGAGCCACAGAACATACTCTTGTAAATAACATTTTGGGGTTGACTTCCCCTTTAATTTGAAATGAGGCCCATCTGACGGTATGCCAGCTGCATTGCAATACACTTTCTGTTGTAAGATACACACGATTTATAAAACTGCTTCCCAGAGCATGACTGACAATTCTCTGACTTCTACCAGGCCAGCAGAAGGACTAGCATGTCGTTTCTATCCCGCCGTGACCTGTATGAGAAAAAAAGAGTGACTGAAAAGTGGAACGGTTGATGCCGGACGTTTTTTGGAATGCCGTTTGTTTTTTTGGCAGTAGTAAAGGCCATATCGCACGGAGCGGCGAAGGTTTGCAAATGTGTGCGCACCTAATGAATGTTTTTTTTTTTTTTTTGGATCGGGGTTCACTCAAGGTCGCAAAGACTTTCTGTAACAATTTTAATGCTCTCAAACAGTTTTTCTTGCCACAAAGAACATGTTCAAAATTTCGATGACATCAAGAAAAACTGTTTGGCAATGTTTGCAACTGTTGGCAACTGTTTGCAACATTGAATGAACCCTGACCAAAAAACCCCCCCAAAAAAAAACAAACAAACAAACAAAAAAAACCCCCACCATTTGCTACGGCGACACGTGCATACCTTCGCCGCTCAGTGAGATACGGGCTTACGGGCGGTTAAAAAAAAGTGGCTTATTTCGTTCTCCCTATAATAGAACCGCAGACCATTCTGCATCTATCTGTTCATCTTAAGCATGTCACATTTCGTGACTTCGTGTCATACGTTGCTTATCGCAGTTTAGTACTTAAGAGTCGCGGATCCTCAGTCGCGGATTGAAACATTTATTCACTTGGGCCTCACAGGTTCCAACCCAGCAGTCTGTTTAGTCACAGCATCATGATGATGACGATCCTCATTTTGAATTCACGACGGCTATGCAAGTTGCCCTGCACGGGCGCCTGCTAGAAGTGGCCAAACCTTTACTTTCCACAAGAAACAACCCGTCTGGTATTCATTTACCTTTCCTCGAACCCCCCACTTCATTCTTACGCCCTTCCTCCCCTCACATTCCTCTCCGGGTCTTTTGAACCCCACTAACAGTCTCCAATGCAGCCATTGAACAATCCAACAAACGAGCATGGACAAAGAGGCTAAATATTGTTGGGAGTGTCTTGAAAGCAAATCGCCGGCGTCCTTTTGTGTTGGCCACGTTTTGTCCTCCACACGAGTGAAGGCTGCAGCGCGGCTCAGTTCGGCTCAGCTGCTGCCGCCGCCGTCTCTTCACCTCCAGCTCCTCCAGGATTTTCCCATGTTCCTATCACCAGCCCTTGACTTTGTCACTCATGCAACAGCTGCTTGCTGATACCACACCAAAGTTCCAGCCTATTGCGCACCCTTCTTTCACTGTGCACACACAGAACAAAGGCATCGGTAATCCCACTGAGTCCTTGGAGCACTAACTGCCTTTTTGTGCAAAAAACAAAAAACCCTCCCAAGAATGTTTGAAAATTGTGTCTGTTGGTGGTTCGGAAGGATCAACATCCTGAGGACTTCCACCCCCAATGACAAGAACAACCTCAAACATAGTTATGGTGAGCTTGTGACTGGGCTTATCAATAAATCGGTGTGGCGGCTGATTAATGCGGCCAATCACACAATTAAGCAACCATTATAGATTATGTACAATTAACGGCCCCCCCAATACATGTCGGTTCATTGTATATTGTATATTACGCTTTCGAAGCAATCGTTTGGATTTTTTAGACAACAGTATACAGTACACTGAAGTCCGAATTTAGAGTTGCACACCTTCCGTGTAGAGTCGCACATTTTGCACAACAACGTGCTGGGAAATACAGAGCTCGACAGGAAGACATGTGGCGTATTTGACAGCAAGAAGAAGAGGACGTCCGTTCAGCGGGCAGGAATACAAAACCACGGTTTGTCGTTTCATATCCATTTTTCCTTCAAGAGCAGACAGAAAAGAGGACAGTGTGAGAGTATTGCTGCACACTCTCTTTGTTTGCGTTAATGAGCTAAAGTAGCTCTTAAAATTTGCCGTAACATAGACGCTAATTTTCCTTATCCCACCTATGCCGTTTCATATTTCCTGTATGTTTGGATTTAAGACGATAACATTATATAAGGTTCGGTTGAGTAAGGAAGTGTTTAAATAGACAATGTGTACTTCTCTTCTGCTTTCTGTGTGCGTTTTACAGTAGTTAACTCCAAATGGGAGTGACAAATAAACAGCTTGATGCCAGCTGCTTAGTTGAAGAACCGTGCGAGCAAGTCGTCTTCTTTTCGTTTCCCCGAAGTGAAGGTAAACCACGGTTCCCAGCCTTTTTTCGTCTCGCGTGAACCCTCAAACTTTTCGTCACTCACTCATACGTGTTCATGATTCTCCAAAAGGAAAACGTAGCGCGACTGATTATGAAATGAAAATTATTTTGTTTCCTCTCCTTCCTTTCAACATTTAATTCTCAGGCATTTGCCTTCTTTTTAACTCAAATGAAACGAAAATAAATATGTGGTCTTGAAAATAAATATGCAATATAAATTAAAAACATACAAATTCAGAATAATTCATAAATCTGCATTTTTTAAAATAACATTTAGCACAAACAGATGGACCTCATTTGAATAAGTCTCCTGTAAACAACAGGCATTTCAACTTCAGTCGCACTGGCCAACAATTTTTTACAAAATTTTCTCATTAGAGATGCAAGTACACGTTTTGAGATTATTTTTGGGGGGAATCTGCCCTTGTTTTTTTTTTAAATCTAGCAAAATAGGTTTTAATAATAATAATAATGATAATAATAATAATAATAATAACACATGTAGCAATATTTATGAATTAAATATCAGCAACAGGTGGAATTCGGAAATTGGAAACGTCAGCTATAGAAAATACGTGGAGCAAGCTTTCACAGGTCAAACTTGAAAACAAAAAATGAAAATATCTAAAAAAAAAAACCAACCCTGATGTGCTAGAAAAAAAAGTAAAGATGTTTTTGAAATCAGCGTCAAAAACACATTGAGGGACACATAAAGCCATCTCTGACTAAAATTTGCTTTTGACCAGGGAAACCAATTGTCTCCCAAGGGAAACAAGTTGTAGTGCACCCATACTATTTTACTGATGTGCTTATGAAAAAACTGAGAATATTTACTGATCATCTCAAGAAAAGGAAAGATGAAATGTTTTCATGTACACACTGCAATGTGCTCGCACACCTTTGGTTGGGAAACACTGCGTTCAACAATAGGTTCCCCATTTCTTAACAGGCACAAATTCTTTAAAAAGTGAATTTAAAAAGTGGGTAAAGTATAATTATTATTATTTTCTTTTATATACGGTCTGTCTATATGTCAACATTTTTTTAACAATACTGGAACGATACGAAAAACGGGTTGAATGCAAAAGAAAGCTCAAGTAACAGGGCATCACGTGCACATGGTCTACCCTGGTGTGCTGCTTTGTTGGAGTCATCATCAAAATACATTTTCTATTCACAGGCAAGAGTTACCAAAATAACCAGTGCACTTAGAAATACGCCCCCCCCCCCAAGCCTCCCGCCTCCTAAACTGAACCAATTCAACACCTGAGCGTTTAACAGCTCTAACATGTGAGTACGACACTAAGTGGGGCTACTGTTGGCTTAGTTTTGCTATCCTTGTACAGATGGTAACAGATGGCACATGGGAGGTGAGGGTGCGCCGAGCAGAGATGAGAACGAGATTACCGCAACAATTCTGAGAGGGCTTCCCTCCATCTGCACGTGCATCAGGCGCTCACAAGTCTTCTTGGGGATGAAGGGATTAAATTAATACAGTGGTCGCACATGCACAAGAGAGGTCGATGCAGAGACAGAAACCAGAAACATACAAAATGACATGGGCTGACGACAGCTAAAAACACAGCATCCGAACATCCCAGCAACCTGTCATCGAGACACACAGTGGGGGCTTCAATCACAACTAAGCATAATGCGAGAGACAAGGACATGCCAGAGCTACACTTCAGTTTTCGTATTATTATGTTCAAGTATTATCGAAACCCAGGATTAGCGAATTTGTTGGCTCAAGGCTCGGGCCGGGCATCAGAAGTGATTAAGAATTCTGTCCATTGTGTAGAATTGATGACATAGTTTATTAGCGAGACAATTCACATTCACAGGGAGATTCTCCCCATCCCTCGAAGAATAAAATGGAATGTAATGACCCGTTAGTTGAGTTCAACGTCGTTAATCAAGGCAGTCAGTTAGTCAAATGGACATCCCAACCCCAGACCCAGATTAGAAATTAGGTTCTCGCAGGGGACTCTAATTTACAAAAGTACATAGTTTTATTGCCTTCAGACTTAAATATATATATCCGAATTAGGACTGAATGATTAATATGCTTTTGCAATATAATTACAATAGGATAAAATGTGAAACGTGAATTGCAAAGGCTATGATTTGACTGGTCAATGGATGTGTCCCCGCCGACTGCCCGAAGACAGATGGGGTGGGCTCCAGCACCCCCCGCAACCCTTGTGAGGATAAAGCTGATCGGAAAAATGGATGGATGGATGGATGTTCGAAGCGATCATTAAATTCACTTCTTCCGACATTATTTTGTGCTGATATTAGCCATTCCTACTCAGGATTCCCAAATATATAAACCAGATGCAGTGGGAAGCATAATGTTATTGACAGTGACGTGTAACGATAGAGTGATGAATTAAATGAGCAGTTTTTGTATTGATATTGTAATTAGCATTTTGGCTAATCTCTTTTTTGAGAAAAGTAGCAAAATATCGCGGAAATGACACAAGTCGCAGCTCTCGCTCGTTACCTTGCTTATGCCAGCGTCCACACGTGTGCACATAAAAAACCCAACTTTCAAAATAAAAGCAGTGCATATTTTACAAAAGTTGGGCACGTCAAAGTGGTGAAGTCGCAGATTGTTGTTTTTAGTTTGTGTACTTTGTTGCTGATATACTTTTGTTTACATCAGCCTTGTGTGGCAAATTATGTTGCTGTGGTGAACGTTGCTTACAAGGCTGCACATCAAAGAACAAAATGACACCTGTAATTGCAGTAGATGAAATAAAACTGACTTTCATACTACTTAATGCTCCATTTGCCTTTATCTTCCCGTCCAGTAATGTGTAATGTACAGTATCTGATATTGTTTATTGTAATAAAGATTTATTAATTGTTCATGTTGATTAAAAAATACAATAGAAAAGGGCCAGGACAAAATAACTGTTAATAATTTATTAAAATAAATAATAAATGTAAATCGCAATCACAATATTGAGGAGGAAAAAAAACATAATTGCAATATTTTCCAAACGATCAAAAGCATCAGAATAACAACACCATTTGGGAGCCGCAAAATGGGTCTGAAAGTTTTTGAAAACGTCTTGTCTGAGAACATGCATGGCTGTGTTCAGTCTGGGGATGCACGAATACATCACAAGTTGTGTTTGGACCGATAGCGCCAATCCAGCAAACAGGACAGTCCTTCGGTGCGACTGGATCAAGCAGCCACGTGGCTAACCACACACACATCCCCAAAAAGCGTATCGAAGACGGTTTTACACGGCAGCAAAAGTATTTGGCCCATCTTTGTGTAGTGTTTCTTCCCCAAGCCAACACTAATTACTGGCTCACCGTATATACAACGCTGCTTTAATTTTTGGTCACATGATGTGAAGTGGAATCGGTGTGAGCTCTGCTAATGGCTGGCGACCAGTTCAGGGAGTAGCTCACCCACCCCAAACGCTGCACAGGAATGGCGACGGCACTCTCCATCAGGATGTCACAATATGATACTTTTCGGAGTGCGAGGTGTTGGATTGTAATTTACGGGCAAAATCTTTGACATGGTTGCCTTGTCTATGTTGGTGGCGTCAGCCCCGCGAGCCCCTGCGTGTATTTAATGGCTACATGTGTCGCTCCCTATCTCCCACTCTGAGTGGCACAGAGGTAGAGGGAGGCTTAACAGCCTGGGAAAAAGTTGAACAGTGTGAAATTACCTTGATCCAAAGATTCCTGCTGCATACCAGCCCAATGAACCCATAACAGAGCAGGCACTCAGTCGGCGAGGCCTGGCTGCAAAGAACAGCTGAGACATTACAGAGGGGGAAGGGGAAGCTGTGGGGAGGTGAAAGAAAGATAAATGGGTGTAGGAGAGATGCCCAGCCCGCGTAATCTACAGTCCACAGCGAGGGGCAGGGGTCAGGGTGTCTATACAGTATCTAATGTACATCCTGTGATAACGTGGGACAACTGTTAGGTGGGGCAAGGCTGATGACTTGCTCTATAGGATCGTTTCACAATGAAGAGGCCCTTTCAGGGAGTTCTAGCAGAAGCCATCTTAAGACGTCATATCAATAAACTGTTGATGGCAACTGGAAATGAAATGTGAAGTACTCAAAGAGCTCTGACTTCCACTTCACATCTGTATTTCCCATGTACAGGGTAAAGTTGTCAAATGTTCAAAAGTGGTCAGGCATTCCAGTTGATGAATCAACAATCATTTCATACCATCCACTGATACATTCTCGATGCAGCTTGTCCGCGTTAGCTTCACAGTTAAACTAGAGACTATTTTGGGTGAGAAGTGGGGGACTGTTTTCAGCCTATCACAGGGCACACGTAAACAACCAACAATTCACCTTCACATTCACCCCGATGGGCACTTTAGTGTTTTCAATTAACCTAACATGCAGGTTTTCTGGAATGTGGGAGGAAGCTGGAGGAACCGAGTGGGAGATAGGAAGCGACACATGTAGCAATAAAACCCACAAAAGGACGGAGACTTCACACAGAGAGGTTCAAATAGAGGTTGGAGCCCAGATCAGATCCCCCGAGTGTGAGACAGATGTGATAACCACGGTGTCAGTGTGTTGCCCTTTTAAATACCAAGTCATTTGGATTTCTAAACGTATAAATTAAGCCCCAATTAAATGAAAGAATAGTGAACCATTGGTGAGTGGTCTTTGATTCGGTCTTTCTGTATGCCTTTTGCATGTTCTTTCTGGGCTTGTGTTTTTCTCTCCCACATTCCCAAAACACGCATGGTAGGCTAATTGAAGACTCCAAACTACCCAGAGTTGTGAAGGAGGGTATAAATGCATTGGCTACCAGTCTATCTTGTGACAAGAGCAAGCTGGGACAAAGGCCGATTCACACAAAATGAAAATGGCAGGAGTGGATGAAATGTATCAATGAGATGACAACAACTTGAGACATGAAGTTGCACACCCACCCTGCATAGCAAGGCAGGGCTGCAAAACAGGGGTAATCTCCCCAAATAATTTGTTTTTAAAAACAACAAAGGCAAATAAGGTGTGTGGAAGAATCAAAAATAATAAATGAACAAAGCCCCCAAAACAAGTCTCATGGTAACAAAGAAACCGAGACTTAGGTCACCACAACTGTAAATTTAGCATGACTAGATTTACATGAAACATGACAGCAACAGGAGAAATGAACCGACAAAGATTGGACGAAGCCAGTGACTAAATACAAGCAAACTGACAATAGGGTAGAACCGGACATGAGTGGCTGGAGGGAGCTGATTGGTTGACACAAGCAACAGGGCTGATGAGAACAGTTGAAGATGAAAACCAAGTGAGTTGACAAGACATGAATATGGGACAAAGGGAAAACATGAAAAACAAAATCTAGGCAAAACAAAGTCAACCAAAACCGATCTTGGCAGTTGACCTTTTTTATTGACTTGGTTACAATATGGGGAGCAGAGGGCGGTAAACTGACTCTGAGGTGAAAAAAAAAAAAACCCAAAACAGTTGCCGCGTCACACTCATTTTCAGCACATTTTGGCATATCAGAATATCTTCTGCACATCTGCAAATGTAACCTCAATAGAGTTGGATGAGTGTCATATTTTTACAAAACTCCACAGCATGGCTGCATTGGCTATAAAGACTTCAGGTGCATTTTGGCTTCCAGTCCCTACATCAAAACTTCATTCAAAGTTAATTATTGGGGAGAATACCCAACTAAAGTACAATTCAACCCTTTATGTGATCACCCATCATAAATATGCAAAAATACAAAATCAGATCAATCATACAGTATCATGGCCCATCCCATCTGTTCATAACCCTTAACAAACCTGGAAGTAGCCTGGTAATGAACAGATAGACAAACACAAACAGATAGACAAGGAAAAACACACTTTGTTGGATTTAATTTATTTCTTTATGTATCTATTTATTGATTGATTGATGTATTTTTACCTTTGTTAAAAGTTTGGCCTTGAAAGAGGTCAATAATCTAAACACTGACATTCTAGTTAAATATATGGTCGCGAAAACAACAACTCTAATGGTGGCCTAAGACATTGGCACAATTCATAGTCTTACCTGAAGGTTTTTTTTTTTGTTGTTGTTGTTGCTTTGTGTTTCAAACCAAAATTTGAGTTAGGCGTGAGTTTATGATAAACTGCTGCTCAAGTGAAATGGAATAACTAAATAAATAAATAAAAAAGATTCACAAAGTATTGTACATTCAGGGCCATATTCACTCAAGGATTGCATCGCTTTTGCATGGTGTGAACCAGCAAAAATGGAGCAAACAGCTTCTCATCCACAAAGCAGGCGCAGACGGTAAAATGCGTCACAAACTGAAATACCAAGTAGAATGCGTCTCGGTACATTGGTGAGGATGTAAATAAGGTAATGTGCATATTTGGCGGAAAAAATTGCCCACCTCTATACAAATGAGCCTCATTGACAAACAATTACCTAATTCGAACGCCAGCACTAATACTGTATTCACACACAGTTTGAGTGATGCAAATAATGCCTAGAAAAGCTGTTGTAAAATAATTCGAGCAATGTGAGGGAATGCTCTGACACACACAAGACGTTGTCCAAAATTCCCAATTAAAACTGGAATAAGAGAAAAAAAAAATGTAATTAAAAAAACAAAACAAAAGGGGCAGATCAAAATGACAGGTTGAGTAGGCAGTTTAAACAGTTGCATTTTGATTTGTGATATGAATTGAGTGAAAGAGTCTTTTCCTAACTGCCATCGCTCTGCCACGGAGTTCTTGGTGCAAAGCCTGCATTTATACTTTGCCATGTGTGCAATTGGGGGTAAAAACAGGTGCAAACTGCACTCAGCTGTCAAACTTTATGGGCGTGTTTGCACTGGTATGTCATTAGCGCAATATCCTTTGTGAATAGCATGCTAAGACGGAGCAAACTGCGGGTGAAAATGAAGAGCAATTAAAGGCGCGATCAGCGGCTGCAGTTCATTCTTTGTAGATTTGGACCTTGGTTGTCTATTCAACGAATGAAATGAAAACACTCACAAGGAGCATGACAATTTGCGAGAAATCAATCATACAATATACTAGCGTGTGTGTGTGTGTGTGTGTGTCTGCGCGTTTTACACACTGTATATCAGCCTGCCCCCCCTCCCCCAATTTTTTTAAAAATAATATGTTTTCAATCGCAAAAAAAAGTCCAATAAAAGCATCATCTTATTTATTGGATATTCATTATGTTTCCCACAAAAATGGGTGAGGGGGGGCTGAATGGAGAGAAAATGTCTGATTGTTGTTGTTCACGGGTTAGCACGTCTGCCTCGCAGTGCAGAAGTTGCAGGGTTCGATTCCTATTGCGGCCTTCCTGTGTGGAGTTTGCATGTTCTCCCCGTGCCTGCGTGGGTTTTCTCCGGGTACCCCGGTTTCCTCCCACATTCCAAAAAATGCATGGCACATTAATAGAACACTCTATGTGTGCACTGTGATTGGGTGGCAACCTGTGTACACCGCCACCAACTGTAAATATGCATCGATTGTTTTTTGTTGTAGTATCACCATTCACCACTGGATGGCAGACATAGCTTGGTTGAACGGGGTCTTTGCATAACACAGTGAAACTCCTCTACAACGAAACCTACATGGGTGAAAATACCCCCTAGTCACTAGGGGGTACAACAAAATGTTCATGCATGAAAGCCATTCCCACTTTTCTGCTCCACCTACAATGAAAAGTCCCCCTGTTCCGTTGTATGAAATCTTTTTCTCTGCTCTTGCCTAGCGGCGAGATTCACTACAACAAAAACAAGCCTTCCGCAAAAGTCTAATCCAACCTCAGCTTGGCACAGCGACCTCTGCTGCTTCGTTCGGAAACGGCAACAGCAACCACCACACTGGTTTACACATGCGCAGTCGTCCAGGAAGTATTTGTTATTGTTAGTCTCAAACGCAGCACGGACGTTACATTGCTAAAATGGCTACGAAACGGACATTTGCAGACCAAGGAGTTAAGAAAAGAAAAGCATTCACGCTGGAAGAGAGGATAAAAGTGATCAAAATGAAAGACGGAGGAAGCAAAACAAAATACATTGTCCAAGAAATTGATGTAAGTGAAAGTGAATGCCGACTGTAAATTTCGCAATTTCTTTCCCTTTTTATCTCTTTGTGCACAACTGTACATTGGCTATACAGTACAGTACAGTATGAAGTGTCTTAGGGATATGGATTGTTTGATTTCAAAAATCATTCATTTAAATTCCAATTTAAATCAGCTAAAAATTAACAAATCAATACTGTTATTTTCTAGCAATTACTTTTTCACGAATGGACAGAAAATTTAAATGTAACCAAAAACTGTAACCGATTTTTTTTTCTTCTTAGTTTTGTATCATTAAATTTATTAATTACATATTCATATGGTGTTACAGTACTGTATACAGGAGAAATATTATTCATTACAGTACTGTTATGCTTCAGGTGCATTTTATAGAAGTAAAGTTTGAAGTCAAATTATCGACATTGAAACTTCCTTTTTTATAAAAGAGTATAAATGACTTTTTTAAACCAACAGACAAAGTGGAGTGATTAATATTAAAAATTGTATGTTAATGTTAAAAACAATATCAAATAAGTGTATGCTCATATTTATGCACTAAGTACAGTATTGGAATAAAAATAAAGAGTACACATATACGTTTTGTGTGTGTGTGTGTGTGTGTGTGTGTGTGTGTGTGTGTGTGTGTGTGTGTTTACATCTCAGATAAAATTTGCGACAGTGAAAAACTACCTGTTGTGAAAAATTTCTTGCTGCAAACATGATTTCGTTGTAGAGGAGTTTCACTGTACCACAACATGAGTTAGCTTAATAATTTTTTGTGGATTTTGAAATATAATAAATTGTACCTGTGGTGGTTGGAAGGAAAAATATTTATGGTTCATCAAAAAAAAAAAAAAAAAAAAAGCTTCATAACAAGTTTTTGGTGACACTCGTTGCATTTAAGCAAACTTATCTTAGTCATTATAGCTAACTAATACCATCCATCCATCCATTTTCCGAACCGCTTAATCCTCACTAGGGTCGCGGGGGGTGCTGGAGCCTATCCCAGCCGTCTTCGGGCAGCAGGCGGGGGACAGCCTGAACCGGTTGCCAGCCAATCGCAGGGCACACAGAGACGAACAACCATGCGCGCACACACTCACACCTAGGGACAATTTAGTACATTCAATCAGCCTGCCATGCATGTTTTTGGAACGTGGGAGGAAACTGGAGCACCCGGAGAAAACCCACGCAGGCCCGGGGAGAACATGCAAACTCCACACAGGGAGGCCAGAACCAGAATCAAACCCTGCACGTCTGCACAGTGAGGTCGACGTGCTAACCACTGGACTACCGGGCCGCCCCTAACTAATACCTCCCTGCAAAAAGCGGAGCCATGTGACAAAGTGGCGATTAAACCGTCTCTTCAATTCAATGCGGCATTTTCTGTCATGTTTGCAGGAAGGCCCAAAAAAATCCACATGACAAACACTTTGCATTTCACATAGCTTTTTTGCATTCATCTGATTTCCTAATTGTCATACAAGAAACTGGCTTGCAAAATCAGATTGAGGGATTAGAGAAACCTGATTTTCCAGATAGATATTTCTGTTAGAGCATATATGTTGTGGCCATGTATGAATGTGTAAAGGCAGGGAGTCACATTTGCCTTTAAAACAAGGACGCATGTGACTCACGACATGCAGGGCAGCAGAAAATTTACATGTAAAAGAGCATACTTGTATTTAAAAAAATTCCCTCCAAAAATAGACAATAAGACATTAAGCTCTAAAACGCTGAACTTTGACTCAACGATTGCGTGTTAAACGACTCCGTATAAATATGTTGGATTATAGTTTTCTGCTTAGAGAACCGCGGAAAACTGTGAGGTCCGGATCGGCATGATGATGGCGATGGATCCGTTTATGTTCCATTACCTCTGGAATGTCTACTGTGGAAGAAGCAAGCACATCAGAGGCTGGCATTTACCTCTCAATCACCAACCCAACCCCTCACCCCTGTAATCATGTTAGCTCATACATAATCACATTTCAATTACTGACAGGAGTGTGACCCCTTGCCTCCCAAGATGCCTAATCTAATACATGTGTTTCCTAAAACACAGAGGGATGCCTTGTTGCTCGAGACAGGGGCGAGAGGGTGGAAAAAAAAAGAAGCATGCATCAACATGCTGTGTCATGCCATGGCTATAAAAAGGGACGTCGCTGTTTCCTTCTGATCCTGCCTGGGAAGCGAGCAGCTATTTTTAGCGTATTGTACATGGCGCGTGGACATGAGGTAAACACTCCACTGGATCCACAGTGAGGAGGAGGAAGCAGGAGGACACTGCGTGAATGCTAAGCTAAGTAGAAGTTCACACTCAGTGGAGGGGCGGAGAGCAGTCTAAAATTGTTCTCAAGTATTTGAGTCAAGGTTGCTTGACTCAAATGCTGGGATAGCATGCCCAGGACCCTTGTGAAGATAACGGATGGATGGATATAACCCGTACAACTCAACTGAATCTTTTCGAGAGGACAGGTTGTGACAAAGCCAAGTGTACACGGCCTCATATGAGATGTAGCTGTGCTCCGAAAAAACTAACCACATTCAAATCACGTCCTGCATTGCAGTCTCAAATCGCACGCGAGTCGCATGCTGCTCAGTCCTTCATTTGCGTCCCTTTGACAGGTCTGCAAAAACGTTATGTGCGGTCATGTGAGTGCCTGACACCATTTGATTGGTGAAATGGAGTCCACCATTACCCATGGTTAGCACCCAAGGAGTGTGTGACGGAATAAAAGTACCGTTTCCTCTGAACGTAAATACTCAAGTTAAAAGTCTAAAGTTGTTTGCATTGAAATTACTCTGTAGGTACAATTCATATTTTATTTGAGAAACTGTCACAGAGTAAATGTTCCACATCACGACCCACCTCGACTGTGGGAGGCCACCAAAAGTGTATTGTGCCACGCATCCTCCAATTGTTTCGGGTACTCTACTTCACCAACCTCTTTGAAACGAAGAGCTATTTCTTGGTTAATGTGAAGGGCTAGCAGCTTAATACACACTTCTGAAAGAACATTCATTCATTCATTCATCTTCCGAACCGCTTTATCCTGACTAGGGTCGCGGGGGGTCCTGGAGCCTATCCCAGCTGTCTTCGGGCAGTAGGCGGGGGACACCCTGAATTGGTCGCCAGCCAATCGCAGGGCACACAGAGACAAACAACCATGCGCGCTCACACTCACACCAAGGGACAATTTAGAGTGTTCAATCCTCCTGCCATGCATTCTGAAAGAACACCTTTGGCCAAATAATTTTCCATTATATATTATTTTTTAATAATTAATCATATTTTAATTGAATTTTCACTATCAATATCAGCAATGATTTACCACGGTAGGCCAAAAATGTATATCAATATGCCGCACTTTATTTATTGTATAAATCTTTGCACGAAGTTCATCTGAGGAAATCACAATGTCCCATCATCCGTGAGCAATTGAATGACATTGAATCTATATGCATGAGTTGGGTCAAGTGAGAGAATTTTGACAAATGCTTGATTATGAATCTGTTATCTGATAATGCGACAGATGTATGCAAAGGGGTCGGCCCGGTGGTCCAGTGGTTAGCGCCTCGACCTCACAGTGCAGTGGTGCCGGGTTCAATCCCAGTTCCGGCCTCCCTGTGTGGAGTTTGCATGTTCTCACCGGGCTTGCGTGAGTTTTCTCCGGGTCCTCCGGTTTCCTCCCACATTCCAAAAACATGCATGGCAGGCTGATTGAACACTCCAAATTGTCCCTAGGTATGAGTGTGAGCACAGATGGTTGTTCGTCTCTGTGTGCCCTGCGATTGGCTGGCATCCAGTTCAGGGTGTCCCCCGCCTACTGCCCGAAGGCAGCTGGGATAGGCTCCAGCACCCGCCGCGACCCTTGTGAGGATAAAGCGGATTGGAAAATGAATGAATGAATGAATGTATGCAAAGGACAAAACCACATGAAGAAAAGAAAAATCACCCTCTGAAATTATAGTGAACGAGTTTTCAAATATGGTGCAGTCAGAGGAATGTTAGCCATCGAAAAAGGGGAAAATGCTTATAGTGGCCAAAGGTGGTATGCCATTATTCAAATGAGTGGAACAAAGTGTGACTGTTTAAATGGGTATTTTTGCATGCCTTTTGGCTGCGTGTGAATGTGGTTATTGCCCCCGCCCGCACCCCACCCTCACTGCAATGTTAGATAAAGTTCACTTGAAAACACAAAAACTATCAGATGTAGGCACAATTTTTGGCCCATGGTGAGTACTATTTCCTGCGTGATGTTCACAGCGGCAGTAGACACAGGGGATTGACAACACTCACAAAGTGGCATCCAAGAATCCCACAATGCGCGTGTGTTTTCCTCTTTATCTTTTGCTTTCTATGCGTTGGCGGCCTTTTACCACCCCACTGTTCAGGAGAGTGGAAGAAAAACACGAACAGACACCCTCAACCATTAATCTATCTCTCCCCCATCGCTGTTGGAAAGCTGGGTTTTTTTTCCCCTGCAAAACCTTTTTTTCTGGCTTTCTTCGTGGCTCTCGTACCTTGCATTTCATTCTGTGATTCCCACTCTGTCGCTCTGCGCCTGTGTGCTTAGCAGCCTTGTGTCATTATTATGGGCCAATTTGTGTCAATGCTAACATCTCATTCATCATCACACTGGGGGTAGGGTTCTGGGTGAGGGGGGGGGGGAGAATGGTTTCCGCCAGGGCTCAGGGGGCTCGCATACCTCACCTCTCACATTTTCACCATGGTGGCATCCGCTCCTCTAAGGGGTAAGAGGTCAGAGTTCCAGACCTCCTGAGTGATCACTGACTCGACGGAGTTCTGTGCTGGAAGCCTGCTTTCCCAGCCCCCCATCCAGCGCAGCACCGAGCTCCCAGAAGCTTTCTTACATTTCAAGCTCTTCCCCCCACATGTTTTTGCGGTGGAAACTTTGCTCTCATCAAGTCCATTGATAACTTCTGCGGCTTGTTCAAGCTCATTCCATACACACAAGTTGATTGTTCCCATTTTTTTCTCATCAGTCAAAGAAACAACAAAGGAATACCGTGTAAGTCCTTTGAACCACAATCAATAAGTGCCCAAATAAAGTGAATATGACTGGCTGGTAGTTTACCTGATGTGTCTGCGGAGAGATTTACACCCGCCTGCCTTTCCGAATCCTTTCTGAAAGCCTTCTCCCACCCACCAACCTTCACTGACCCAACCCCCTATCACATCAATGGCTGACAGCCCTTTCTCTCACTAAAACCCCAGCATGCGGGACCATGGTTTATTTCTTATGAATGAAAGGGCCAAACGAAAGTGCATTCCAGTCTCCGCTTTGAGGGGGAGCAGCTGGCTGTTTGCTGGAGTCTGTGTTAGACTGTCTGTGTGTTTTACCTCCACGCTTGAGACACTGGAGGGTTGGACAGAAAATGAATGCAAGCCCAGAGAAAAGGAAAGTGCCATCGTCAACAGGAAATAGGATGAACACGACAATGACGGTGATGATGAGGTGGAACTAGAGAACTGCAAAGAAGGAACCGAAGGGCCCAAATACAAAGCGAATATCCGCAGAGCTGCGTAGGCATATTTGTCTGTGTTAAAACCATTTCATTGACAATTTTGCTTCCTGGGGGGAGTGTCGCAAAAAACCTCCATCGTTGAAATGATACACACGCATGCTTGTGTGATATGTCTTAAAGTAGCACTGAAAGGATTCTATGTTGTTGTGAAATTTCTCTTGCTTGTTTTTTTTTTTCAGATGCTATTTGCTGTAAATTTGTGCAATGAGATTTTGGCTCCGCTGTGTCGCAGCCCACCAGACGGAGCCAGGCGTGAGCAAGGGAAGGCATGTGGGGCACGTAATTCCGTCTCCATTTCTCTCGCTCTCTGCCAGCTTCTAATTATGCCCAATTACACCTTTAACACAAGTGGGCCGCTGTGGACGTTTCTCAGGGTGTGAGGTCAAGCATTTCCTGTGTCTGTGAATGACCCGACGTCAGGGGAATTGTCTTGCAGGGGCCTCCGGCTCTCCCTCCTTCCATCATTCACTCTTTTTGACCCCTCCTCCACTAAACCCTGATCCACAGACCTCCAGCGTTTACCACTGAGCCAGATAGTTGAGACTCTTTGACTTGTGAGGGCTCTCTACCCTCAAACACAAACAAACAGGAGAAGGCGTGCAGACCGTCACACAAAGGCTTCGCCGACTCACCTGTGCGCGACATAGTGTAGAAGATGCAAAAATAAGACGTTATCTGTGATGATACTCGAGATCAACTAAGTGAGAAGGTAACTCGACAGGATCGAAACTCAAATTCCATTCATTTGCTTTGAAAGTCGCAGGCAATCACACCACATTTGCAGTATTGTGCTCTGCTTCCGCTTTGACACTCGTCATTCTCATGTTACACAGACAGGTTTTCTAATTTCTCATGGCCTGCCCGCCCCCTCTCCCCTCCATTGTTAACAATGCACCTTCAGGTGGCTTCGACTGCGAGCCTGACTCTTAATTGCATATCTAATCTAATCTAAATGACTGAGGGTGTTTGTGTGGCTGCATGTGTGTGCGTGTCGACATATGTGTGTGACTCACAGCTTCAGGAGGGATTGCAGGCCACTTCACAATGGTAGTGTACCAACAGGTTGGTTTCCCACACCCTGTAGGAAAATAAATACGCCGTAATCACCGCCCATCTGAACAGGCAACGTACGCAGGGTGAACTGAAAATGGTACATTCCATTGGAAATCCATAGCGAGCAAGTACATGCTCGCTCCTCTGCACTGACATTTCAGAGACACAAGGGAGAGATTAGCGGCACATACGGGAGGGCCACAAAATCAGGATGAAAGATGGTTGAGGGAGATGGGGGTTTGGCTCCCTATTTTTATTAGATGAATTGGAGGTGAAGGTGACAGTCGGATGAATGAAGTGAAGGGAAAAGCCAGCGAGGGGCTCCAGTGAGCGGATGGGCCTTGTGTTTACTCAACTTAAATAGCTTGAGTTTATGTGCAAGGTGAAAGTGGAATCATAAAATTTGTGTGGACAGAAAATTTTGAAGCATACTGTCGATGTATTGCCGCCGTCTGTTAGGCCGGATGCTCCCTTTGTTCATACGGACGGCCCATGGGCTGTAGGCGACAGCCCCCCCCCCCCCCATCCCCCCGGTGGATGCTCGGGGTCCTGCCCCCTCGCCCCCCTCCTCCCCTCTGCCGCCACTGATTAATACACAATGGTAATCTCCCACTGTACATTTGTCCCCATGTCGGTCACAAACTATTTGGCAAATTATCGCCCAAGTACTTATTTTTACATTTGTATGACAGACAGTAAGATTAAAAATGTGACGCATCAAGTTCACTCGTATTCAACCAGCACCTCCCCAATTCAATGGATGCTCTTTGTCCGTAAGTTTGGCCAGAGACGACAAGGGATGTATGACATGTGTTGGGCAGCGTGCCAATGCTGCCTCATCAGATGAAGAATTAAGTTGGCATGCACCAAAAAGTTTATCAGCTTAAGACACAAACAATGGAGAATTAATTGAAAGACGATGCACATCTTCTAGCCCCCTTTCTGTCCTCTCACACCACAATTATGCAAGGCAAGTAAGCAGTGGATGGAGTTGGTGCAATGACCGAGCATTTCCCTCTGCCAAGTGCACACAAGTGGAAACACATAACAGCGGGGAAAAAAAAGTCCTCTAAGAAAGTTTTTAATGCTGAGTAGTGTTTGGCTATCACAGGAGGAGGAGAGAAATGAAAAGAAAGTATTTGTGACAAAGAGCCCAACTATGAGGAAACCACGCTTGTGTCTGAGGCAGACAGTGAGAACACCGAGCGCAGTCTTAGTCTCAGCTGTTGTTCCAAGCCACACATTTATCACACAAGCACTTCCCCGGCTGTAAAGGACCCTCGCGGGCGGCCGTGGAGGGGCGCGGACTTGCTCAAGTTACTGGATGACCCTGAACCCCGGAGAGCGGCAGGTCTGTGGGATGAAAAGAGACCTTGAGTTGGCCTCTGTCTGTCTATGGGACTTGAAGTGCCGCCCCACACTAAGGTAGCGTGAACCTTTAGCAAGAGACAAAGTACCTGACAAATATTTGCGTACAGCATTCACATTATGGGCCATAGGAAGAGGAGGAACACTGAACTGGGCGGAATACGGCCTAAAGCTGTTCAACACACCGCGTTCTCCTCCTTCACATTCTTCTCTTCGGAAAAAAGAACAGAATCGAGAAAGTAGAAGGAGTGGGTGAGAAAGAGAGGGAGCAGACACCGACCTTCACCGTACTAAGGAGCATTGTATGGAGCACTTCAGTGAGCTTGCCATTATAGCAAAGCTTTTCCAGGTTTTGGCCATCTGTCACTTTTATGAACAGTGCATGAGGAAATTGGGTCTTTGGGTTGTTTGGCTGGGGGAATAATGAGCCACTGAAAATGATTGTTATAGATGACCCCTTGGCATTGCTCTCACATGGAGCCAATCAAGATGCAGCTTCAGAGGCCGTCTAACAATCAGGGATAAATCAATTGTAAGTTACGGGTCAGACATACAGACAGGCCTGGGAAAAAGGTGGAAGAGATCTACTGCAGAAAGAAAAAACATTTGGGGGAGTTAAAGTGTGAATAATTTATGCCATGCCCGTTTCAAAGGCTGTACGGCGAAATGCCCTGCATATCTTGTGACACCTCGCCAAATTTCATGAGCCGTAGCGTGAGCCTGTTTGGCTTATTCTTTGGATTTTTGACTATGTTTCTTTGTGATATGACCGCAGATGGGTACCTGCGATATCAATGAGGTTGAAATGGATTTGATGTAACGTTGACAGAAAGCAGTACACTAAGTCTCTTCCATGGCGTGGACAAAAATAATAAAGTGGAAGAACAGTATGTGCAGCAGAAAGTGAGCTACGTGTCATCTTCGTGTACAGTCATCATCGCAGTGAAAGACTGAGGACATGTTTTGAAGCTTTCATATTAAAAGCGGTGAACTTATATTTACAGCTCTCTGGAACAGCTTGTATTCAACCTTAGAGAGATTGGACCAGTCAGGTGAATTAAGCAAGGCTGTCACAATGCATTTGACATGCAGCGAAGAAGGGGTACAAGATGGGGGGGAGAAAAGATGAGGAAAATAAAATACAAAAATTAAACCCCCCCCCAAAACCAAATAAGAGATATGTATTCTACTGTGGAAACGCCAAGCCCTCTTCGGATGTCCCTCAGACAAAACACCTGATAAGGTCGATTGTGAGCAGCATTCCTCAGCGCAATGTGTGTGCGCCGATGAGGGCATGATGTGTGGTCAACTGTGCGCAACCAGCTGATACCACCAAGACCTCACAGTCTCCAGCACAGTTCCCACGACTGTAATACAAAAGCTGAATAAACAATGTCAGCGTGAAAATGCATGGCATCTTCCAAAGGTGAGAGAATACGACCGTAGCCTGCACACGAGCAAGACATCCACCTCATTTGAGCTATTGTGCGCCAGCGGAGCTCATTTAATGATATGCTAATAAAAGGTGACAGGGCTCACTAATTACACTCTGCAACTCCCAAACGATGTACTCTTTCCATTTCGTGGAGATGATTCGATACTGTTGTTTGTTTTGAAGGAGTTTCCCGGCTTTGATCACCCGTCAAACCTGGAGGAACGATTGTTCATGTTATTCGATTTTAATGAGTATTCAGAAGCGGTGACTTGAATCTGTTCACATGGATGAGGTGGCAAAATATGCAAAATACTGTTGACATTACTCCCTCCAAACAGTCAACACAACATAAACCAAGTCCAAATGCAAAGTGAATGGCAAAAGTAAACCCATTGGATACACTTGCAAGATGGAAACCAACATAGCATGTTTCATCGTGATTGTACTCTTCTTCTCTCCACCACTGGCTGCCACTCAAGCTGCGCTGAACTCATCTGTGCTTCTGCTTTGTGATACAACACTGCCTGACTGCAACTTTCTTCACTTTGTGTCTTACTTTTAAGTTGTTTGGGAATTTCTATTTTGGAAGGAGGAGGTTCTCATTGATAAATGGCGGACTGATCTCACAATGACACGCTCATGTTACATGCCTGCGCTCACTCATGACTTTGACTGTGCTATTTTGAATCCTTCTTTACTACAATTGTGCAATTTTTGTAGTGATTTTTAAAACAAATTATTGATGGTGAATGATCAGATTGTTGGTATACAGTATATCCAAAGTGGCCTATGTGTGTACCTGTGCAAAAGCAAACATACCTGTTTCTTCCAACCAGGGGCCAAGCAAGTAAAGTGGAACCTTGAGTTACACACTTAATTGGTTTAGTGACCTCTTTGTAAGTTGAAATGTTCATAAATCGAGGTAATGTTTCCCATCAGAATTAATGGAAATGCAATGAATCCGTTCCAGCTACAAAACTACAGCGTACAGCTACAAAAGTCATCCTTACTTTTTTTTTTTGTTAACCAGTGGGTGCTTCAAAATAAGTATAATGTAATAAGTAAAAAAACAAAAAAAAACACTCATAAAGAAATAAGATTTAAAAAGAACACGATAAGTATTTATTGATCGTTAACTAAGGAGGAGAAAAAATTCTTCCATAAAAACATGGAGAATAATTTTTTATTCAAATGGTTTCTTTTGGTCTGTTTTTTTTTACTCTTATTATGTCTGTTTCTTTTCTAATTCATTGGTGGATTTTGGCAAACCGATGCAGTGAAATGTCTTTTTCTATGACAAAAAGTCATCATGTGGGATGCCATTTAAAAGATTATTTCTTGACATATTTCTTCATTTTTTTTTTTTTTGATTGGATTGCTCAAGCTACCACCAGCGAGTGTTTTCTCATTTGTCAAGAGCAAAATGACAAAGATATAGTGCTGACTTTGCCTTGCATAATGCAGAGCCTGGTTACATAATGTGAGAAAAAGCACATACTTCCACATTCATTTCTAAAACGTGGTTGCTCCTGGCAACTGTGTTTGGGTGAATGTGTGCGTTGGTGGAACTTCTGCTTTGCGACAACATGCATGGGCGTCTTTTATGATGTGATTACACCGATATTCACCGTTCGTTGTCTTCATTCAAGAGATTCTACATTTACTATATAACATACACACTGAAAATTGTATTATCTGACTGAAAATTATTTTCGGACTTTGTTTAGGCTAACACAACAACCATTTGTGACCGGATGATCGAGGATGTGGAGGTGGAACTTCCGCCTATATCCGCAACTGCTTTCCGCCTTACGTCACGGAGGAACACAAGAAGTTTTCAGTTTACAGCAATGCGTTATGCATGTTGCACAGAGCGAGAAGAAGCTCAATGTAGAGCCATCCACTCGTCCTTGCCGAGACAATTTGCATACCGAAATAGGTCCCGAATAGTAAATAGTATAGTAGTAGCTGAATAGACGTAATTTTTCAATGAAACCCAAATTGTTCGTATCAAGGGATGTTTGTAACTTGAAGTTCCACTGTACTGTGCTTCGAAGGAGGCATAGAATGCTCACATAGTCAAATGAACAAAATGATCCAAGGGAGAAGGGGGCAGGCAATTTCTTATTATTCTTTTTGTATTATTTTCACTCTGCAAGTGGGATGGCACAGTAAGCCAATTTTATAACTCATACTGCCATTTGGTAATTCTTCTCCAACGCAGTAAAACAAAGCTTGCCTATATAGTCAGTTGTCAATTCGGCAGCAAAGCACACAATGAAAAAGAGGAACAGGCACTCCCATGGTCACTCACAAGTCATTGTCTTACATAAGAGCATAACAGCGGCAACATGTTTGGTGCGGATTCACAGATCAATATTTCATTACGTCTCTCTTGCGCTCTCACGGTTTCTTCCAGTCCACTTTCCACAAGTCGACATCCGGTTGGTCTGGTTTCGTGTGATTTTGGCATTGTTTTCACTCCAAGGGAACTTCCTGACAGTTTGTCCTCTGGGCTTTCTACAAGCAGATTGAGAATGCCAGTACATCCTCAGGTCATGCAAATGTGGAGTGTCATAAATGTTATATGTGAGTTCCTAGGCAGAGAGTGGGGCGGCTTCAGTATGTCTTTATCTTTTACTGTCATTCACACCACCTGTTCAGGATCTATCTTATCTCATGACTCATCTTGCTGGAGTCTCTGTTTGATCGGTAACTTGTGTGAGACCATATAGCCTGGTAGTGGATATGCACACCTCCAGGTGCACTGATGAAGAAATGTACGTAAAGTAAAACAGAGGAGGACAAAAAAAAATCATATCGCACTAGGGCTGGGTGGTAGTAAGCATGTCGTGTGGAACATCACATTATTGCGTTCATAGGTGCACGCTTTGTGTGATGGAACAGACAATCCACTAGTTTCTAGTCAGGAGAATATGACTGGTATGGGAATCCAATTATGAAACAGTTTAAGTTGAGAGACAAATCCCATCTCCACATTCAGAACCAAGAAAAGTAAAAAACGTAGTAAGGTGACCATTTTTCAGTTACTTGAGGATCATTAATGTGATGTCTTCATAAATCCAGCCATCGAGCATAAAGTGGAAGAAACAATTTTTGCCTCTCTATCTTTATTCACTACGGTGTTTTGACGGTGCTTGTTGCTTGAATTGCATACAATGCCCATTTAAATATCTTAGGGGAACAACCTGTTGCCACTGCTCATCGACAAAACTAAAGGACGCAATCTGGCAGTGACAAGATGAAAAGCTGCATATGACATGTCTCTGTTTTAAGTACTTTATGGCAACCTGTTGGCAATCCAGGAAGATGTCATTTTCTACAAAGTAATTGTTCTCCCCTTTCGGGTAACAAAAGTGTTTTTGAAGAAGAATGAGAACATCATGCACTTGAGGGTGAAAAAAAACCTGACAGCTATCAACACAGGGCTTTGTGCAGTGGAGGACAATGTTTTGACATTCGCGCTCAGAAAAAAAAAATCAAGCATCGACCTTTTTAGTTAGGAAACTCAAAACTTAAACTTAGCATCAAGAATATTAAAATTAAGGTGGTCGACGTATTGTATACGTATGTACTTTGGTAATCAAATTATTTGCATTTGAATGATTCTGAAATATTTTACTATTTCACATAGCGTTCGCTAGTGATTCATATTACAGAGCTTTTGTATGAATGACACCCTCACACAAAAGGGCATCCACGTGTCATAAAATTATGCTCAATTATGTTTGCCAGGAAACGTTTTTTTTTTTTTTTGTCGCTCATGTGTAAACAAGGAAATTGGATGATCTTGACAAAGAAAGTTTGCATAGGGAGGAGGTTGTGGTGGCGTGGGTGGTTCAATGAAACAGTGGACTTTGCTGTGGGGGGGCCGCTGTTCAACTCCTGTTTCCAGCTGGGAATCCAGACTGTTTTTGATCTCCTGTGCTTTTGATAGATTTTACATCAGGAGACTGTCCTTTCTTCACCTTCTGTAACTACAAATTCAACTTTTTTAGTCGTAAGTTGAAAAGGAATTCTTTCAAATGAAATACAGGTTATCCCACAACTATTGCCACATCGTTGCCTCTTTGAAAGAACATATAGCTACTTGTAGGGCTGCAGCTATCAAATATTTTGGTATTTGCATATTTGAATCAAATAATCGAGTATTCGGATCAAATTTTAAAAATAGTTTTGCTTGGTTAAAGGACAATTTTGAACACACAATACAAAATAACACATTTCACTTCATAATGAACGATCTATTTATTTTCATTTTAGATCACCAACATTGTTTTCCCTAAGTTAAAACTGTGCAGAGCAGCAAACTATATTTTCTTCACTAGAAGCATGAGTGAGATTTTGGCATGTGAGATGACTAAAACAGCACATTTGAGGAAGCCTGGCTTGTTAAAAATTGATCTTTAGGAACTGCAACTGTGTCAGGCTGTCAGCGCCGATTAAACTGCGTTTGTCACCTATATGGGGGCAATGTCTTAATGGCTAGCTTCTAGCCACTAGCCGCTCACACTGGGAACATTTTCCCCATTCTACAATGTCAGTCTAATTACTGGTACATTTTGTGTGAGTGTGTGTGTGTGTGTGTGTGTGTGTGTGTGTGTGTGTGTGTGTGTGTGTGTGTGTGTGTGTGTGCGTGTGTGTCCTGCGTGTCCTTATGACTTAAGGATTATGTTTTTTTTATGGACTTCAACTATCCTACTTCAAGTCGCGGAGTCGAGTCAAGCTAGCTGCCACCATCACGCACTGACGCAAACAACTTCAAACGAATAATAGTGTACATGGCACTGATGTTTGTGTATTACTGTACTTGGAAAGATTTTATTTTGAAGTTGGCATTTTCACCACTTTGTCATTGTATTACCGTCATGCGTAGCATAGCAGCAGCTAGCTTGACTGCCTTCCCAACCATGGACACAAAAAAAAAAAATCCCCAAGCATATATTATTATTATTATTATTTATTTGTTTGTTTATTTATTTATTTTTACAGAGGTACTCGAATAACTCGAGGACTCATTTCATTGTTTGTGAATCGGTGGGATTGTGTAACAGTGGCAAAAACAAATACCCCCAACACCACGATATGAAAACATGACTCTCAATGACAAGATTCAGGCATTTGCAGGAGTGTGGTATACAGGATATGTAAGTGTAAAATGCTTACAAGGATTGTTTGGCCTTGGCAGAAGTCTTAACGAATATCTGTGTCATTATTACTCTAATCGCTAAAACAATGCAACTTCAAAATTGATTTTGAACAATTCCCAGGAGAATTGACGCAAAATACTGCATTTAAAGCATCAACTCAAAGTTCAAACTGTCAGCATAAAATCGTAAACCACGCAGGCAATAATTTAAGTAATATTCTTTCCTGCTACAAAAGTGCAGATACTGATAGATAGATAGATAGATAGATAGATAGATAGATAGATAGATAGATAGATAGATAGATAGATAGATAGATAGATAGATAGATAGATAGATAGATAGATAGATAGATAGATAGATAGATAGATAGAGCAGATGGGAAGAAGAGGGCGCTCTGCTGTACAAAGGAAAAGCCTGGATTAAGTCATGAGTGTCAAGCGACATAGGTTGGATTTTTAACGAGTGAGATCACATCCTTTTTCCTAAACAGAGGAGGAACTCATCTTGGGGTGGACCCGCCACTATCTGTCTGAGTTTGTGCAACAAATGGGACAGGCAGCCACTCCGGCAGGAGGCTTCACACATGTTGGCAAGCTGCACACAACCAGAGTGCCTGCGTGTAAGTGTTTGAGTGAACCAGAGCGGGAAGTTCATTACATTCATTAGTAATGAGTGTGTTGGTCATGAACATTTGTTGCTGCATGTACTGTCGCAAGAGATGTTGTTAATCAGCATTAGAGTCTGCACAGATTCCATACAGCGGCCTTTTTCCAAAGAATTTTGAAGGACACCGAACAAAGAAGAATACAACTTTTAGTTGTAATTTGAAGGTTTAAGATGAGTTTTGCTCATCAAACACAAAAAACAGGTCATCCAATATCAACTCTTTTTGTGTATTTAGCTGACCCAAACAGTTAAGTGGAAACAATTGAAAGGAAAACATCAATTCTGTTGGAGTTATACTGTAGGTTGCAGGCAGAGGCGATTGCTCTAAGACTGCAAGGGAAGCTCAGCTTCCCCTAAAATGTCCAAAAATAAGTGATCAAATACATGTGTGTACATACAATTGTGTGTACATGTCATTGACTAAATATGCGCTACAACGCACTCAACTTTTTTCCGAATCAGCATCTTTTTACTGGAAACGAGGCGACTCTCTTTTCATTCATTGCCGCATCTTCACTGCGCTTTAAACTGTGTGGACGCTGAGTGTCTACAGCGCAGACGCTGGGCGTTTGGAGAGTTCAGTGTAGGTTGTCCCAATGCATTGAAACGAGACGAGTCATTGGATGAATGCTGGTTTTGTCCCGCCCATCGGCGTCTCTGGGAGTCTATGGACAGTGGGCGTTTAAGGGCTTGCCCGGACGCTGAGCTTTTCGGCATGATGATTGGATGATCTGTCTGAGGCGGAATCTATTTTTGATTGACAGCGAAATGAGCCAATCACCGATCTTTTGGTGTAGGCATCGTGGGAGCATTTTTCAATTCTCTGTTCTGAGTTGAACTGGAGACTTCTTCTAATCATCTGAGTGACACTCTCTTTGTTGAAAATGATGAGTGACAAATTAATCTTTCATTTCTGGTGGGTTTTATTGTAGTTGCTGTAGATGTAGGACACTAGTTAAGTCCCTGGAAAAGACGCCTTGTTGGTATGACAGGGTCACAGATAATTTTCTTGAAAAGGAACGGAGAGGAGAATCCACGTATAAATAAACGGACACATTTTATGATGTAGGCCGAAATTGAGCTTCCCCTCCTTGACAGACCAGCATCCGCCACTGGTTGCAGGGGATATTATTTCCCTTATTAATCTCTTTCTTGGAGTGAGACGGTTTGAAAAATTTACATTTATGTAAAAGTAGAATACAGTTAGGTCCAGAAGTATTTGGATAAAGGACGCTTTCCACTTTCTGACGAGGAAGAACAGCAAGGCTGCAAGAAAAGTGGCTGCAGTGAAGCCCGGCAAAGCGTTTCCAGGGACGACGCTCAGCATTTGGTGATGTACTAATGACTAAACGTATGTTCCTATGCATCATCTGAATCTGAACTACTGTCTTCAAGAGCGGAGCCATTTTTTTCGCTGAACTTTTAAAGCCCGTCTATTTCATTCAAGTTTGCAGCATTACATATCCATCCATCCATTATCTGATCTGCTTATCCCACAAGGGTTGCGGGTATGCTGGAGTTTATCCCAGCTGTCTTCAGGCAGTCGGTGGGGTACACCCTGAACTGGTTGTCAGCCAATCGCAGGGCACACAAAGACAAACAAGCATTCGCGCCCACAATGACACCTGGTGTTCAATTAACCTACCATGCATGTTTCTGAAATGTGGGAGGATACCGGAGTACCCGGAGAAAACCCACGCAGGCACGGGGAGAACATGCAAACTCCACACAGGAAGGTTGGGGCTAGAATCAAACGCAGGACCTCTGAACTGTGAGGAGCATTACAAATACGACTCAAAATTTAAGCATCATTTGAACACTTATATGACTAGTGAGAGCTGATCTATGTCAGCCTTTAGATTTCCTTCCAAATGTAGTACTGTACAGATTGACTTTGAAATGTTTTTACTGAAGCTCATGTTATTGATGGCATTTTGACTGAACGTGATGGGTGATACCAGACAATTTAGCTGACTTTTTTTTGGGCAATTTTCTTTCAATTCCAGTAACAATACTGATCATTTGTGTGATTATTTTATTATTTATTTATGTATTGATGAATCTTTTGTGACCAGATCAGATCAGATCTTCAGTCAGAAAAGTTACTGCAGATCACAACGCTCTGAATAAGCCAACGGCACATTTCATCATTATTATGATTAAAAATCCAAACAGAGACATTTTTAAGACGTTGGTTGTTATTTAGCTTCTTTGGAGAGGCAAACAATTGGATGCCCCCTCCTCCCCCGAGGAAAACTATAACACTCCAACTCTCGCCCCTACTTTCTAGACCAGATACTATGTGCAAACCACACAGTGAAGTAATAAACGTCAGCATCTGGTGAGCTGAGTAATGATGGTGCCGAAATGGAAATGATCTCCCCCTATGGACATAACGCTGTAAAGAAGTTGGTTTGAGAGTGGAAGTACGACAAGGAAAAGAAGAGGGAGGTGGGGGCTAAATCCGAAAGAACATTTCCAGCTCGGATTGGGAATTGTCTTCCCTTGTACTGATATTTTCCTCATGTCTCTTGAGTAGATTTGCCTCCAACTCTTTCTCTCCATCCCATCCCCTCCCCTCCATCAGCCTCTGCAGACTGGCCTTTCACTTTGGGGGGCCCTCAGCTTCCCTCTCGGCTGACCAGGGACCTTTCAAGGTACCCTGATGGATGCTAATGTTGGACTCTTTCAGATCGTTTTACAGGCGGAGCCTTTGATCTGCCAGCAGGCCTCTCTCCACGGGCTCCCTGTCCTGAGAAAATGTAAATCCCCACCTTACAGACACCTGTGAAAAAAAACCCTGCAGAATGGGGGCACAGAGCAAGTTGCTCTAAAGAAGAAGAGAAGACACTCTATTGTGACATTAGGAAAAGGGAAGCACATTAGATTGCATTGGCGTGTCAAAGAATGAACGCAGAAGGGAGTGCTGAGGAAGGAGTGGCGAAAGTGCGACACCGCAGCTAACAAAGAAGGGAAAGAAGAATGGCTAGCAAAAGACGGCCAGACAGAAGGGACAAGGGAGAATGGTAATCAAGGCCGGATAAAGAAGTTGCTGCGAGGGCAAAACAAAAGCAAAAGTTTGACTAAAACAGGGACAAAAGTTCATCGAGAGACCCAGCGTGAAAGACAGGAAGAGAAATGGTTGTGGAGACAGAGCAAGACGGAAATGGCAGAGCAAAATTTTGGAAGGCCTGGATTTAGGATGTACAATTTCACTCGGTGGAGAGAAGAAAAGTAACTTAGAGAGACAGATGAGACGCTGCTGTGGAGCTCGTGTGGGTCGGAGGGTGGGTTTTCTTCTGTTGTGGGTGAAAACACGTAGGAAGGAAGAAGTGATAAAACCAGACAAGTACAGTGCAGGCGACAGGCACAGCAGTGAAAGAGGGCCTGGCTGGCCGGTAGCACTGTGAATAGCGGGGCTGCTGTTGGACAGCTGGCTGCAGCTGATCAGAGGACAGCCTGTGGAAGAGCGCTTGTCTTCCTGCAGCCAGCTGTTCCGTCCGGAGGCCCGCAGTGACAGCACAAGGCTCGGAATTGATGAGCAGAAGCGCTCGATTGGAGTGCAGTCGTGATGTTAACCTTTGTAAAGTGCTGCTCTGTGTTGCAGCTGGCACCCACTGTATCCTCTTCTAAGAAAAAGACAAATAGAAGGGGAGGGGTGATGAAGAAGGATTTATGCTGATGTGAGCTTCTTTACGCTCTCTGTCCTTTCTTCCAGTCTTCCCTCTCCTCCATTCAAGGGGAAATGGCATCTTCAATCCCTCCATTTTCTGTGCAGCTTATCATGTTCAGGGTCAAAGGGAGCTGAAGCCTATCCCAAGTGACTTTGGGCAAAAGGCGCACTAAACCCTGGACACCGAGTGAATACGAGGGCGCATATAGACAACCGGACTTGGGACCTACTGTGTAACATGAAGGGCTTGGTTATGCCGTGGTGATGCTTTACTGCGTTCGAAACAATGCATCTTGAATCTGTGCAACGCAATGGAATCTCAAGATTATCAAGACGTTCTGGATGAAATCTGCTGTAAAGAATCAGAAAGCCTGGTGACAAATGTCTTTGTCAGTTTCATTTTTTTAAATTCAGTTAGCACTGTGTGCCCCCCCACGCCCTTTCGTTGACGGAAGGATACAAGCACTTTAGCCGTCATGTGCATGACCTTTCCTTGATCCAAAAAATACAAGCTGGACTTCAGAAAACCTGAGGATGACTGTGCTCAACAGGGAGAAAGGCTATTTGTGCTTTAACTGGGACTGACAAATGTAATGGAGGCTCATATCTATCTATCTATCTATCTCCATTTTCCGATGCACTGTATCCTCACTAGGGTCACGGGGCGTGCTGGAGCCTATCCCATCCGTCTTCAGACACTACGTGGGGGACACCCTGAACCAGTTGCCAGCCATCGCAGGGCACACAGAGACGAACAACCATCCGCGCTCAAACTCACGCCTTGGGACAATTTAGTGTGTTCAATCAGCCTGCCATGCGTGTTTTTGGACGTCATGCACGGTTTGCTGTTCTCAACGCACAAAGCAAGGTCCATAGAAATTGTTGCATGATTGTGTGGAAAAACTTATACTGAGACAATACTGAGATCAATCCAATCAAACATCTTTGGGATTAACTAGAACAGGCCGCGTGACTGTGTCCAGACACGCTGCAGACTGTTATAGCTATAGTTTCACTTCCCTTGTCGTGGTAATGGACCCTTTTTCTCAAACAGTTTACATGTAGGGAACAATCCCAAAACTGTAATAATTCCGACCAGATTGAGTTTTAACACAGACTGTTTTAGTAGAATTCTTGTGGCCCAAATCCTGTCGTTTTCTGTAGTTAGTCTTCATTGCTCCATCAACGTAAGAGAACGGGGGAGAGGGGGTAAAGGAAAGCAGTGGGAAAAATAAAGCCTCCCAAGGTCAATGTGCCCCTCTGCTAACAGAGTCATCTCTGATCTCTTCACTGATCACCACTTATGCATCCTTTCACCGCCGCATACTTCTAGGTGCTCTCGACCACGCAGTCCGCCGCCGTTTGGCGTCCCGTCTCCTTCGACCTTCCTGTCGCCCTATCAAAACACAAGTGATGTCATGCTCCTCGGCGCTGTGGATGGGAAGAAAACCCAGTCCAAAGTCCACAGTAGCTGCATCCTCCTGTCTGCAGGTCTGCCCATTGTCAGTCCATCTGTCTGGTTGAGGCGCATCCGGCCATCCTGACTCCCCTGCGACTCGGCAAGGCCTCTGTGTCAGGAGGAAGGAAGGAAGGAAGAAAGGCCCGGCGGTCACACAGGAGGGAGGATTTGGAGAAAGAGAGGGAGGAAACGTGCGAGGGTGTCTTTGCTGGACTTGATCCACTCCATTGGAGTCTCTCACTATAGAAGGGCTGTTTGTCCAGAGACAAGGCGAAACGAAAATGTGTGCGCGCATGAGTGTGTCTGTTTCAGTGTGTGTGGCTCCAGCAAATCATAACACAGAGCTGGAGAGCTGACTCCTGTTGTACTTTAGTGATGTACTGATGATTGAATATCTGTGTGGCCTACCTTGATCGAGTGTGTGTGTTTTATTGAGCGTGCGCGTGCGTGCTTCTGTGAGTTTACCGTTCATCAGAGAGTGACGGCTTACTACAGTGGAGAGCCATCATGTGCAGGCAACACTGGCACGCACATACGGACATAGTTTCCATCGCTTGATGTTTGAGCAAAAAAAAAAAAGACTCTAAATACTGTACATCAAGATTAGGGGTGCCCTTATTCTGGCCTTTGAGAGCCCCTATGCAGCCTGTTTTACATTTCCGTCCTCCAACACACCCTATTCAAATGATCAGGACCGTTATCAGACTTCTGCAAAGCTTGCGGATGAGTTGATGCAACTTGGGCACCCCGATGGAGATTGCTTGCAAAAGATCTTTTTTACTTTTGCTTTGTCAATGGATGGCAGGGATTCAGAGAGAGAGAGAGAGAGAGAGAGACACTTCCTGGTGTGGCTAAAGGGAGTGTGTGTATGTGTGTGGGTGTGTGTGGGGGGGGGGTCACATGCTGAATTCCTATGGCAACACCACAGTGACAAACTTCATCATCATTGCCTGATCTGTCACAATTGCAGGAATTAAAAGTACCTTTGAAATCCCTCTTTTGCTCATTCAAGGATATATTGAGAAAAGCAGTGGTGAGAGACGCACGTACTGTGCATAGCAAAAGCTTTCATAACAGCCTAGAGGTCTTCTTGTTCAGAGATTTTCATGGTGACTGGCAACGGTATCAAGACCTTTTCTCTTGAAGAAATAGTTCATTGAAACGGCAGTGCATGAAGGCATGCACAGCACAGGGATGCAACCGTGGCACTGAGGTGTTCACAGACATTGTTCATTCTGAAACTGGCTAGTGTGAATGGTTTGTGCCTGAAAGCAAAATGAAGGTAGGAGCTGGTCGTCAACCCGTGATCAGGGAAAGAGAAAGCAAAAGCAGGGTCAATGTTTAACGTTGACCCTGATATGTCTGCCAAAAGCAGTTAACAGTTAAATCATAAATCAAGACATGACTTCCTATTGGGTCGTTTTTGTTTTGTTTGATTTCCAATTTTTTTTCTCCTTTTTTCTGTGTATGCAGCTGATAAGATTCAGGGGGCTTGAAAAGGCACACCCTTGACTGCTCTCGTTCCGCCACTAAAAATAAGTGGTGAAGTAATGTAAAAAACACCACTCTGTTTACATTCTGCTAAGTTACAGACTCTTGACTGCACAGTCTGCCTGCACTGTTGAATCTGGGTTAAATGACTAAGGGGAATTTTCCCTGCCTGTTGTTTAGCAGTTGGGTAGGAAGAATTGTTGAGCCGCGGAGATATAGGCTGTGTCCAAATTCACAGCCTGCCTGCTTTGAAGGCCGCATTTTCGTCCGCATGACATCACTTCCGGTGTGACTCGAGCGCACGTGGTTTCAAAAGTCACACTGAGCCTGTCCAAATTCGCCACGGTCAATGCTATCCACGAAGGCTGCATGAGGAGGAGCCTTTGAAGCCACCAAAAGGACCCACCCTCCGAACTGTCTTTCTAGAATTTGGAAACCACGTGCGGTCGAGCTGCGCCAGAAGTGACGTCATGCGGCCGAAAATGTGGCCTTCGAAGGACGCAGCCTGTGAATTTGGAGGAAATTACATAACAGAGAAGATCACTGATAACAGAATAGCCTGTTTCATACAAAACATGAAGAAATCTCTGTCGAGCGAAATGCTCAGTTTTTGTGTGCTTATGTACATTTACATGTCATTCCTTCCTGATTGCCAACAGGAGGTGGTGTGTGTGTGTGTGTGTGTGTGTGTGTGTGTGTGTGTGTGTGTGTGTGTGTGTGTGTGTGTGTGTGGAGGGTGAAAAAAACACTAATCTCTGTGGGTGGCTGAGTTTATTAATGATTGGTATCAGAGGCGCACGTGGATGGACGTGTATGCTCCGCTCAATTTCTGCCCGGTGTCACGCACCCCTTCTGACAATGATGCCATTGCCGGTATCCTCAAGCAGCGATCACACAGACAGCATCATACCAAATTCCAAAGGGATTTTTCTGCTTTGAGCTGAAAACACTTTTCATCCATAGGCATCTTTAATCGCTGTGACGTTTTTTTTTTCTTCACAGCTAGTTCAAAGGGAAGAAATCATACGACTCTGGCTGTACTTAAACTGCTGCAAGGTATTTTCATACGTTTTGCCCAACATTGAAAGCCACCAGTGTTGGGATCTGTTACACAAGTAACACAATTATTGCATCTATTGTTGTTTGCTTTAATGTAGAAGTGAACATTACAGATATGAAAAAAAATGCTGACCATATCATGCCCTTTAAAATCTGTCCACTTTTTGGATCTATGTTTTAAAATTATCTGTGAGCCCGTAGCTCCAGGGGCTCAGGAGATTAACCAAATCAGCAGGTTATTCTAATCTCTCTGACATGGATGTCTGTTTAGGTCCCACTTTTCTGAACTGCCTTTAGCTGTTCTTTCCAAAGGATACAATTACATGTCCATGAGTATATTGTTATATGTTGCTTTCATGAATGTTCTGAAAAATGGTAATTAAATATGATTAAATATTCTTTGAATTTATTTGTGCATATCAACATATTTAATAAAGGGGTGATATTAAATAAATGTACAATTTTGGTAAAGCAAATATATGCAAAAAAAAACCCTCGGATGTGTTGGCCAATTAGCTCAATAATGGTTTAAACACTGAAAAAGTTGAAACCTTAAATTTTAATTAAATGAAAATACCATGAGGGGAAAAAAAGAGCGTTGAGTGAACTGTAAATTACGCTTTTCTGCGTTGAGTGAATGTCTGCGACCCATCTCAATTTAAGATGGAATCAATTTACACAGTCTTAGGTGAGTAAAATAATCAAGTGAAAGAGCCTTGATTAAAGCATTTCGGGGCCAAGGGAGACCATAAGGTTTCAAAGCGGCAAGCATATGTTTTGTTCATGCTGTTGGATTTCTATTTCCATTTTCCGAGTCGCTTAATCCTCACTAGGGTCGCGGGGGGTGCTGGAGCCTATCCCAGCCGTCTTTGGGCAGTAGGCGGGGGACACCCTGAACCGGTTGCCATTTCTATTATCTATTATAAAACAATAATGCACATGAAAGTTGGCATTACCACTCCAAGCACAGCTAAGCAACACCAGCAATAGAGCACTTTCTCCAACACGTACGTAAACAATCCCCTTACCACCCAAATCTCAGAAAAAAAAAAGTCAAATGAGCTTGTTTGCATCTTATCACCAGGAAATAGCATTAGTCAAATTGTACTCTTGGGCTGAGGCTTGAAAGGGATGGCATGGCAGTGGCCATCATTAACCCGTCCCCTGACATGCGGCCTGCCTCTGATCCAGAGCCAGGGCTGGGCAGGAAGGCCGTAGGTAGGCAGGAGAGGGTGGGCAGTCCTGGGTGGGCTCCTCCACTTGGGCCTTACTAATGGGCCAGCAGCCATCAGGCTGGTATGTCGGAATGTGTGCCGCCGCAGCTCTTGCAGACGTCAGGGGATTTTGAAAAAGCAGGACCAGATGATTGCCGAATGAAAAAAAAATGGGGCCTACCTCAGTACACTGCACCACATGGCTCCTGCCTCAATCAGAGACCTTCCACTTCTCATCTTCTCATCTCTGAGTGAAGTGAAGCCAAGCGAACATAAACTGCAATGGTCTTGTTCTGCTTGGTCTGGTCTAATCTCTGCACTTTTCTTGTCCATGGTTCCATGTTTCCTCCGTCTCAAATAGTGCAATGGTATCCCACATTGCCGTGCACCGCTCCCATTGAGAACAGTCTTTTCCCAGCACTTTAGCGCACGGCAGCTATTTTTCCCATGCTCTCTCATCATAGGACCTATTTCGGGGCATAAATGCTATTAAACCAGCTGATGCTGCAAAAATAACTCACAGGGAAGTTAGGGAATACAAATAAGCTGCATTCAATGAGTACGAATCATTTCTCAGTATAGCCATGCTATTGTTTTTCTTTCACTGCTGTCCGTTCAAAAGGTTCTGCCACCACAACGTCTGTTTTTCGGACCATTATGCTGCAGCATGGCATGATGTTTCCCGTCAGAAACAATGAGCCAATCTAAAAGTTGAGTGCCTTTCTATAACACTCCCAGTGAGACCAACGTGATGAGGTGAATGGCTTTTCTGGTCTCCAGAAAAACCTGACACAAATAGTGGCTTTGTCAATGTGAGAAGGCTACCAGGAATTGACGACATAAAAGTTGAAGATTTAAATAACCGGACGGTCCGGAGGCTGAAGTATCAAAGTCCAATGATGAGACATCCTTTGTGCTGTAAAAACGACGTCCATGTACAGTGACGAACAGCGGGATGAACAAAAACAGGATACCAAGGAAATTGAAATCTGAAAAGAGCCTTTAAAGAGTAAAACAATGCTTTGAGATAAAGGGCTGTGTCACCCGCGGCAAGCACTCTACAGGCTGACTTAGTTTGAGGACTACTATTAATACCAGCGAGACTCTGTTGCTCTGTCCCCCAAGGGAAAACATCGAGGAAGTCATTGATCCTTCCCACCACCACGGCGAGGAAGGACACGCTCTGTGTTTGCCCCTCTTGGTGACAAGGGTTATTATTCTAGCCCCACAAGGCACCACAAGACCTTGTTTCTGTTTCCAACTGATGTCGCGCCTCAAGAAGTGGCAACAAATATCTCTGGACACCATCTACTTCCAAGGTCCTGCACGTCTCTGTGAATTACTGAACCATTCTCCCAACACCAGCTATGTCCTGATATCATTTGGTCAAGCTGCTCAAACAAAGTTTCAAGTTTTGTCTTTTTTTTTTTTTAATGGCACAAAAAATTAAAGGCTTGGTGGACAGAGGATTATCACTTCTGTGTTATAATGGAATGTCGGAAAGAAGAAAACAGCAACAACATAAATAAAAAAAATCAGAATATGGTGGATCGTGACCGGAGCAGGAATCAAATCTGTTGCTTGTTCACAGATCCTGTCAGCACGTAACAGCGACACGCAATAATCTCTTTTGTTGAATTAATTGTCCACATGGACAAACGCAACGCAAACTGGGATCTACAAATAAAAATCGCTTCTTGTTGTCCCAAGCTGAACTACAGTATACTGCTCTTTGATGATCAGCATCTGCTTTGTAAAATCTAATCTGCTTGTCACAGTTCTGCTGGAGGCTACAGGGGCCACGGGGCCTACTTCAAGTTCACTTTCACGGACACACACACATTTTGTCAAGTGAGGAGAGAAATTTGAAGTACTCGGAGTCACAAGCTTGTGCCTTTATGTCATCATTCCTCTGAGAACATGCCTAACTGATCCTTCCTGAACAAATAATGCAATTTAAATCCTGGGAATCTCACTGATGCGGGTATATGACAGAAGAACATAGGTAGAATCAATCGGATTGGCTCGTTGTGTTTTTGTGCTTTAAATAATAATGTCCAGTTAGATTTTTTTCTACAACAATATGTGTAAGTGTGTGTTCTATGGCAACTGTGAAAGGTGGGAGAAAAAAACATAAAGCCACAGAAATGACTAAATGCTTCATTTGGACCATACCAGTCACATGCCCTTAAAATGTATAATTCTGTATTGTCCTTTGTTTCCGTTGGTCATAACAGGATTCGACATCCTGACAACCTAAAAATACAAACATGTTTTTCCAGAAATATGTTATTATTATTATTTTTTATGTCAAAGGAATTACAAAAGGACCATTTACCCAGCCTCGGAAGAAAATTCTTTCGGAAGCAGGAGACATCACTTTCTCACACATGGATTGACCTCCACAGAGTCCAGACCTTAACCCAAATGAGAATATGTGAAATGTTCTGTTGGAGACTGGAAGCATGTAAATACATAAATAAATAATGGTTTATACTCGGATTTGGGACGCAACTAAATGCAGACTAAAACCATGGTTTATTTTCATCTGATTATGATCTGGGAAGAAGGTATTTTTAAATTGTTTTTTAGCAGTCTTGTTTTCGGGTCATCACATGACGCGTCACATCGTTAGAAATACACATTACAAAACGCTGCAACCACAAACGCCGGTTTTATCACATAAAATTAGCAGTACTGTATTAGGTATTGTCGAAATGGTAGATAACTGCTGCGCACTTCTGTTGATGGTCTGTGATAAGAGCTCGTGTTTAAGTGACATAAACGTAAGCCGTGCTACCCTATGTGAACCGCGGGACGATGCAGGTGTAAAACAACTATATTTCGTTTCAGCATCAATGGAGGTAGCGAGGGCAGGTTTTCGATGACATTGGGACGGCAGTGATGTCGCGAGAAATTATTCAACATGTTGATGAATACAATACAATACATGCTGATGGACAATGCTATCTATGTACAGTTCCCCACTCGTGTGGCTGGGTTGATATTTTATCTTATAAACAAGAGAGGTGGAAGGATGACGGAAGAACTTTTATGGCTGCGCTGCAAATGGACAAGAATTGCTCGGTAGTTGAGACAGGATGAGGATGGGAGGAAGGCAGGCAGCATCTGTGTGCATGTGTGTGTGTGTGTGTGTGTGTGTGTGTGTGTGTGTGAGTGTGTGTGTGTGTGTGTTTATGCGTGCGTGTGTGCATGTGTGTTTGTGTGGATCAGGATCAGTTAGAATGGCAGTAAAGCAGATGTTTCCTTTGTTTGGTACTAGAACACCACCACGAAGGAAAAACAGGGGGCTAACCTAAAGGATACACTAATCAGCTAATGAAGAGAGTAATCAACATATGTTAAAATGATCGCTCATCATACGATTGAAACAGAAATGTTGTGCTATGTTAAAATTACATCATAAACAGTTTGTTAGGACTCTGTGGAAATTTTTAATCGGACAGCATTAATTACAAGAATTATGTTGAGATAATCATCATGAGGATGTTAGAGTTAGATTTGCTTCCTTCTGATGATAATAACAACATAGTACTTGACCAACTGCTCTTAGCTATTTAATTTTCCACTGAGTGTTCCATCTGATTTTTTCTTGCAGGTTGCTCTGGTGTAACACAATGCAATCCCTGTGATATGCTGGCAAGCAGGCCGGGGTGTACCCGCTTCTCCTGCAGGGACAGGTTCCGGTTTGCCCACGACACAAATTAAAACACGCCTTCCAGAAAAGGAATTGATAAGTTTCACTCTTTTTTTTTTTTTTTTTTTTGGGAAACAATTTCAGTGTCCAAGTACTACCACCATAAATGCCAATTATTGTGTGAACCATTCTTAAAACTATTATACAAGTGTAAAAAAGAGGTGAAACACTAAAAGAGAATAAAAATTGAAAACAAACAAAATACGGGAGTGAAGAAGAAAGTGGCTTGCCTAACTTTTCATGACACGTGACTGGATGTACATGCAGTGATGGATGTTCAAAGTAACTTGTGCTGCTTGTGCCGGAGGGGATACAGAGTTATTGTCAGATTCTTGGCACTTTGAGTAGTCAGCAATGAATGAGATTTCTGTATTTGTAGTCAACATCACATTCAAACTTTGGACATCGGTGGCAGCCTTCTCTGGGGGCATCACAAAAATAACTGAAGTAATAACAAAACCTTTAGACGCTCACTGATCTTAAGTTTTGTGAGGTTTTCTGAGGTCTCGTGACAATACGCACGAGGCTGCTTTGACCTCTGAAGTTTAGGGTGACTTTAGAGGAGAATGCTTGGTTCTTTGTATGGTTTGTCTGTGCTGTAAATAATTCATTATCTAAGCATGAACTGAAATTCCACATCAAGTTTCGTGACACAAGGGCCTCGCTCAAGTCATTTGTCTAATTCTTTGTGCCAAAGCGACCTAATATAACATACGCGAGTGCTCTTCTGCTGCTGCTGAACATCAAACGTTCTGAGTCAAACTGAGAGACCGAGCAATTCATCACCACTGCAGTTTTCCCCACAGAGAAATGCAATCTTATTTAAAGAAGAGAAACAGTCACTTTTCACCATAACAACAGAGAAACCTCTGTTGACAGGAATCCAACATTTGGGGTTTCCGTGACAGGACACAATCAGATCATTGTAATACTGAAAATGACTGTAACAAGGTCATGATGTCTCGACTTGATGATCCCAATATCTGGGATGTATGCATCTCCAGCTAGCCACGGAAAAGCTCCATCCTACAGGAGTTGATGCAAACCTCAGCAGCTCAATCGAATGTTTGCAATATGCAGCACAACACAAATATTGTCTTCACCACACCATTCACACAAAATCCATCCAACCTGCCGCGAGAAAACATTCCAGGATTTATTCTAAATGATCAGTCATCACAGTTTCATGATGTACAATAAATAAGCATCATATTTATCACACACACACACACACACACACACACACACACAGGTCACTACTCTCACATTACCGCGTGGAAACGGTGCGGTGGCATTGACCACACGTTTTTCAAAA